>CAJVPK010000060.1:0-79505 GCA_910592015.1 Diversispora eburnea | reverse complement strand
TATTACTATTATATCGGGTGCATGATAAAATTTACAAAATTAATTATCGGGTACTTAGTAATAATCAATCATATCGGATGCCCAATATGTTTATTCTTCCCTGATAGGTGTTCGATAGGTGCCCGATAAATGTCCGATATTTGAATTTTGACCTGTGAGTGTACCTTAATAAACTCCGGTGATATATCTTCTCTTTTGTTGACGAAATCAACAATTATTTTTTTAAGGTTATTAATTTTATTATTTAAAGTATCAAAATTTTTTATTACTTCAGCATTTTACGAAATTAATTTATCCAAAGTGAGATTTTTAGTTCTTCCTTCTAGAAATATTTCTTCTTGTATTCCTCTTTGCATTCCTTGTATTTCTTGTATTTCTTCTTATATTTCTTCTTGCGTTTCTATAAATAAATATATAAATATTTTTTTAAAAAGAAACAAATTATTATATTTAATATTATTACCTTCAGTTAAATTCAATATCTCACAATTAATTTTTACTTCCGGTTCTGTTTCTGTTAGGTCCATTGGACGTGCTCTTTTTTTATTTGACTTTTCTGAAAATGTGATCAGTTCTTTTCTTTTGCGAGGAGTTGATATTTTAAAGTAAGATTAAGATTATAATGACTGGAGAAGAATGTTCACTATAATAGTGATCACGAAGCACTTTCGATTCTCATAATTACATATTTATTCATTATTTTCAGAGCACAAGATCTGATTAATTATATTCTAATTATTTTGGAAGGTTACAATTACATTTAAAATATTATAATATTATATTTGATACTTACTTTTACATTATTAAAAGGTTAATATTTATTGAGGAGTTAATATGATATACTGTAAATATTCAAAAATAATCAAATGATTATTCCTTGATATCGAAATGGTAAATCTTCCTATACTGATATAAATTTTAGTAAATATTCAACCTCTTCGAAATTAGCTATTGATATTATGCTTTATATTTACTTCGATAGATTTTCTCTAGTATTTTACAATTTTCTTTTCCACAAAATACTTAAAAAAAAAAATGTATAAAGGTCAGTTAGGAACAGCAAGGATTAAAATTAAAATATAGTAAAATTCTCTACTTATATATAGTATATAGATTCTATAATTAATAACTTCGTAAATTTATTATGTAGTACAAATATAAAATAATAACATATACTTATTTCAGTAATTTTATATATGTAAACATTTGTTGAGAATATTACACGATCTGATAAAAACATGTTTATTTATATACAATATAAGTATAGGCTTATAATATTCTTATGATAATAATTATTCTTATTTGAAAATTTTATTGTAAATATTATGTTTGTAATATTTAAACAATGCTAATTCAAACTCATTGTAATCATTATCTAGTTATTTTGAAAATCTTTAACTATAATATATTAAATTATCAAAGGTTTCGGGAACATATTAATACTAATAAACTTTGGATCAATATGATATCTAATAAAATTATAACAATAATATAATTACATTCAGTGAACATAAATACTAACCTTAATTGTTGTGATAAATTTCGAAAGATATTGTTAACAATACAATTTTGTTATGATAAATTTCGAAGGATATTGTTAACAATGCAAAATCGATTAAAATTGTTGTGATAAACTTCTGAAGGATATCATTGACAGTACAATGTCAATTAAAATTGCTGTGATAAATTTTGAAGGATATCATTGACAGTGCAATGTCAATTAAAATTGCTGTGATAAACTTCGAAAAATATTGTTAACAATACAATTTCAATTAAAATTACTGTGATAAACTTCGAAGGATATTGTTGATAGTGCAATGTCAATTAAAAATCGCAGTGATATAAATACAAGTAATGACTATCGAAATGATATATTATGAATATCTAATATAAACGAAGGTTATTGATATGAAATTACTATGAAAATGATAATATTTGCAAAATTTCGCACATGAAGATATCAAAATCGATAACCTTCAAAGGTTAGCAAAGATCTTTGAAGGATAATATATTGAAAAACAGCAAAATACTTATGTTAACGTTAACTTTTAAAGGTTTTCACTAGAAAGAATTTCCTGATGAAATATATGTGGATATATGTGGATATATCTGGATAAATTCATGTGAATATATTTGAATAAATTCACATATCAGATAAATTTGCATAAATTCACAATATATCCAGATATACATATGCAAATATATTTGAATAAATTTACAAATATATCTGAATATATGTGAATATTTAATATGAATAAATACGTGGGTGATCAAATATATTTGAATTAATTTAAGGCAAATATATTTGAATATATTTGCTATTAAAAATTTCCTGATATATATCAGTTCACAGCAAATGTAAAGAATATAAAAATATTTTTTGTATTGATGATAATATACTTTTTTGTAACTACTGCAATACTTCTGTAGAGTAGAAGCAAAAATCAGTTGTAGATAATCATTGAAAAGTCAAAAATATATTTCAAATGTGAATATTTGTAACAATGAGAAAAAAAATAAAACACAATTTACTCTTTCTACTATTTAAACTACAGCTGATTTAAAAAAACAAGTTATTAAAGATCTTTTAGAAACATTTATAGTAGTAGATATTCTTCTTGAAAAAGTTAATAGATTAATTTTATTTTTTAAAAAAGTATTTAAAAAATAATGGTTTAATTTCTTAAGTTCCAACATTTCGTCAAATTTATTTACCTAATGTTTTTGATAAATATTATCAATTTTTAAAGTTACCATTTAATTCTAAACCAGTGACTATAATTATAGATGAAACTACAGATGATTATATAAGAACCGTTGTTAATACTATTTTTATTTATTATAACAAAACAAAACTAGTATTTGTAGATTTTCTTGAACAAGTTAACAATATTACCATAGGACAAATTCTTATAACTATTCTTACAAATTTCAATATATCTTTTGATTTATTACAATTGTTTCTTTTTGACTTAACTGTCTATATAAAAAATTGTTATTGGAAAGTTTCATTACTATTAATGTTTCAATTAACTCATGTTTCATGTTGTGTGCATATTTTAAATCTTATTAGATACAAATTTATTTATTTATTTATCAAATTTATTTATTTAAATTTTTTTAAATTAATTTTATTCTTAATTTAATATAAAAATTATATTTTTAAAGACACTTGAAAAATATTTCACATTTTAAAATATTAAAAAATTTTCTAGAAAAAATTAAAAAAGTTTTTGTTTATTCTTTTGCTTGGCAGCAAAGATATTTGACTCATTTAAAAATGCATGGGATTTTTTTTCCTTATAAAATTTATTTATACAACAAAACTCATTAGAATTCCTGGTTTAAGATGGTATTTTATGCAAAAGATTATATAGTTTATTAACTTGCCTTTTTTAAAGAAGCTGAAAATGATAAAAAGATAATAATCTGGAGGTTATCAATTCTTATTTACAGAATAAACAAGAGTTAGGTGTTATTATCATTTATCTTAATTTTATTTCAATTTATGCAAAAGAATTTGTTCAAGACTTAGATTTTTTCAACAATCAAAAAGCTTATTTTTTCATTAGTGGAATCACAACTTCAACAACCTATTTCATATATTGAAACAAATAGAAATGCAAATTATTTTGGTCCATTATTAAAAAACTTAATTGTCAGTTTAAAATTTAATGTAGAAGAATTTTATATTATTTTTAGAGAAGCTTTTGAAGTAGCTTATCAAAAATTTAAAGTACACATTTTTAATCATCCATTCTGTTTACTTTTTCATGCAAGTCAAGTTTTTGATTCAAAATATATTCATATAGAAGATATTTTATAAAAGGATATCAGAAGATATAATATTATTAAAGAATTTAATAATCCATTGGATGAGTTATTATGAGAATGGGAAATTTATTGTGAATTAAATAATGAAATCATTAATGAAATCGAATTAATATTGGAATACAATTATCAATTCTTTTTAAAATAACTTTTGATCACCAATATTAAGTTGTAGTGTAGAACAAAGTTTTTCAATGTATAATTCTTTATCAGATAGTGATCATCAAAATTTATCTTTGGATTCTCTTAAAAGATTAAATATGTTATATTTTAATGGCTTTTAATATAAAGTTTAATAAAGAATAGTTTATTTTTTTGTTCTATTTTTATTTCACATTAAAAATATCACATTTTAGTATAAAACTAATAAATAATATCACATAATATGTGAATTTTTAAAAAAATAACATCACAATTTATATTTAGCAAATAAATAATTTGTATTTTGTCACCGCATAATTTCATCATCCCTGATATAGTATTACTAAGTATTGGTTCCAAAGGAGTGTGACTATAAAAATCCTGTGATTATAGAAGAGGTTTTTTTACATAACATTAATAGGATTAGTCTTTACAAAATTTATATGATGTGATTATACAGAAGGTGCCTATAGAGGGGGGTCGACTGTATATAACATGTCAATGCGCAAAAGATTAAGAATAACGAAAAGTATTGTTAGAATAGAGGAACAACCAATTATAGATCAATTTAGTGATGATTATGAAAAATCAACCACCACTGATGTTCGCATAATGTAGTAACAGCAAGTATAAAATCTTTATCACACGAAATTATACCTTTTATTGATTTATACTCCACATCATTTTCGCATTTTCTAGTCTTAATGTAAATAAAAAAACAATAAAGTTACGCATTTTTTTCGCACGTTTCGTGTTATACAGTGTTCATGTATCCCAAATCCTTGTATCAATTATTTTATTTCAAACGCAGCAGGTAGTGAAATTGTGTGTTGGTCGTGCTTATAGTAATTCTTTTAAATTGCTAATTGGATCCGCTTTTCTTGATATCTTGCTAATTTAATTTATTTTTTCTTTCAATTTTATAGGAAAAGCCGTTGATTTTTAATCAAAATATTCGGGTATCTTAATTTTCATTATGTGGATGAGTATAAGAAATAGATTTTTTTTTTGATTTTTATTGTTAATTGTAAAATTTCGAATTCAGTTCTTGGTTGTTATAGATCATATAAAATAAAATGAGTTTCATCTTTGTCCGTTTCATGCAAGTGAACTCTTTTGCATAAATGAAAAAGTTGAATAATAATTGGTTATTTAAAAAATGCCCAGTATGCATAATTAAGTTATTGGTTTCATGTGTGAATATGATATTCCTTTTATTTGAAAGCTCTCATTTTTAGCTTCACAATGATACTTGTTCCATTTTTCTAGCATCAAATGTGCTATTAAAACCACCTTGATGCTGTCACGTGGGTTTTATTTAATAAAACTGATTATACGAATATATATATATATATATATTTTTTTGAAAAATTTTGCCAAATTTTAATAAAATTAATTACAAATCTTAAAATAAATTTACAAGTTATTATCAATTTTATTTAAAACCGGTTGGATTCTATTTTTTGGACATTAAGACTTAACATTATGAAGAATTTAAACTTTCAATTGCATCTCCAGAGTTCAATTTGACAGTCTTAGTTTCTTTTGGAGAATCATCTATTTCCGTATTATCTAACTTACGTTTTTCTCCATTCTTTGGTGTAGAGAGAACTTCAGGGGCACTATTATTCTGTTCCACAGGTGTTGAGAGAACTTCGGGAGTGCTATTATTCTGTTCCACAGGTGTTGAAAGAACTTCAGGAGCGCTACTATTCTGTGCCATAGATGCTGAGAGAACTTCAGGAACATTTTTATTCTGTGTCAAGTTGTTTTGGCCCTTTTTCCTTTTTATTTGAGAACGATGTTTTTTTGCTCCACCCTTTTCACGTTTTCTTGCAATACAATCTCTAAAATAATCAAGTCTTTTTTGATAATAATCTTTTTCTTCTTGTCCTAATGGCATTAAAAAATTTCAAAGTCAAAATTTGATATATATTAAATTCAAAAAAAAAAAAAAAAATATGCGTCATAAGTAAAATTAGGTCACAAACCTGTCATTACTGATATTTTTGGTTTAACCCCATCAAATTCCAGGTCATCTTTGATTGAAGCAACTACTTTTTCTGCAATTGCTTTTTCGAATTGGATAGTTCCACTCTTAGTAGTTGAAGACAGTTGGACAAATACAACTTTCCCATAATCAGAATCAAACTTTTTCTATAAAATATCATTAATATCATTAATATTTAAATTTATAATAACTTATAAATCATTTAATTTATTTAATAGTAAAAAAAAAAACCCCATACTCGAACATCCTCCCATGTCACATTAGGACCTACACCTTCGTATTTAATTAAACAATCTTTCTCATATCTAGGTTCTTTATTCTTTAACTTCACATTTTTATGATTTCGTGGTTCTTGTTTACGCATAGTATTAGGATCTAAACCTTTTTCTATGCATTTCATCTCACAATAATCAAATCTAATTTTATAAAATAATATTAATAAATAATTGTTATAGTCATGCATAAGAATTCACGATAGATATATTAATATATAAATAATTTACTTCATCATCATTTTTATTTGAGTACCCTTGAATTCCAAATCCATCTCCGAGATTTTTTTTGCTTCCTCGTGAGAGGAAAATTGGATGAAAAATGATCCCTATAAAGGAAAGAAGAATGAAATAAAAAGGAAAGAAAAAAAGGAAAGAAAAGGAAAAGATTGAAATTCAGTAAAAATTTATCATTTTAGTAATAATCAAACAATTAATAATATTTACTTTAAAATTATTCTGTTCATCTAGACGTTCTCTTATGCGTACGACTTTACCAAATTTATTAAAAAAGTTGGTAACTTCGGTTTGTAAATTGTGACCAGTATTTGGATCAAATCCTTTCTGAAATTGTATTTATATTTAATTTAATGTTAAATTTGATCAATTAATATATATATATAAAAGATATTACAATGTACAAGGCATATAAATTACCGCATAAATTGAACTCCACATGGGAGATTCTATAATATGTTCAGGAATTGACATCTGTATTGGAGTTTTTCTACGAACTTTTGTGCTTGTTTCGTCTACTTCCAACAATTCTGGAGATTCTCTCAATGCTTCAACAATTAATGTATCATCTTTATATACTTGCATTTTACGGAATTGCCGAATTATAGAAATAGGAACCCCTGTTAATTAATTAATTAGTTAATTAAATCTATGTAATCAATATTCAATCGATAATATTACTATATTATTATATCATTATATTATCATATTATTATTATTATTGAGGAAGCATATAAAGATAAAGATAATCATTTGAAAATAAATCTTACAGCCACGTCCACTCGGATCTTTTCCACATAATTCTTTAAGAAATTTGTCTTTTGGAAGATTTCTATCACCAAAGTAATATTCAACCTGTTCCAAAATTTTTCGCTTTTCTTCTTTTACTTCCTCTGGAATCTTTTGTACCGAATCAGAAGAAGAATTTAAACTGGTGTTTCCTTTTTTCTCATCAGATTCAAGAATATCTTAATTATAAAATTTTTGGTTTAAAAATTATTTCCAAGAACTTTTCAGACAATTAAATTTATTTATTCTTCTTTTTATCTACCTTCTACTGGATTCGTAACGGGGTGTTCTACCTGTTCTACCAATGCAGTCATTTCGTTATTACTTTGTGATTGTCCTTCTTGAATTGACATGATACACTTTTTGTTTGAATATATTTTTAAAAGAAATTTTTTTTATTCAAGGGATTCAATAATCAGATCATCTGATCTTTGTACACAAGATGTTGCTTCGTAACTTGATTCATTCTTTTTTCTTTAAAAATAGCAATAATACTACTTAGTAATACATAATAATTTTAAAAAGATGTATTACAAACATGTGATAACTGGGGAACTTTTATTAAATAAAATAAAAATAAATAAACTATTCCTGATAGTAACTTCACTTTTTAAAATTATATCTAAATTAAAAATTCAAAATTTATGTATTTAATATCCTGATATTTTGATGTTATTGATTTTCACTATTGGGAGGAGGAGGATTATTTCCACCTTTTTTTTTTAAAAAAAAAAACATATATAGATGTAAGATTAAAAATACATAAATAAATAAAATTAAAAATATATAAAAATTAAAAATATATGAGATTGAAGATTAAATAATTAATTAATTTGTTTATTTTTTTTTTACCTTGATTATTCGCAAATTGTCGTGCCCTATAAAATTAAAGATCTCAATTTATTATAAATTATAAAATAATCGAATGATTTTTATATAAATAAATAAAAATTTATGACATACGCATTCATTATATCCGGATTGTTCATCATTTCTTCTAAATTGGGGGGAGCTCCTCCTTGCATCATATTTTGTGCCCTATACATAAAATTGTGTTTAGAAAGTGCTTTAAATATAAATTTCAAGTCATAAAACGAAATACCAATTTATTATTACATTGAAGCGAGATTAGGATTATTCATAATGTCATTGAATGCTCCGGATTGCATCATTGAACGAGCCATTCCCATTAGAGCAGGATTATTCAATAAGGATGCTAAATCAACACCGCCACCTCCACCACCACCTCCTAAGCCAGCCAATCCTGGGAAATTTCCAAGACCGCCACCACCACCACCACCGGATGTTCCATTACGAGTACCTCCATCTGTAGAATTTCCTCCAGAGGTATTTTCATTTTGAAGTTCACTAGTTTTTTGTTCAGCAGCTGCAAGAGCAGATTTCATAGTTTGATTTTCGGGATCAAGAGAAAGTCCTTTTTCATAAGCTTCAATTGCTTCTTTATATTTTGCTATAGAAAAGTAAGCGTGTCTTATTGGACAAAAGAAAGGGTCCATAAATCATTTGTAAAACTAATCTTTCTTTTCTTTAAACATACAAGCAAAAAGAATTATATTTACCCAAGTCTACTATATGATTTACTATAAGATGGATCAATTTGGGATGATTTTATAGCATCTTCTATGGCCTTATCATGTTGACCTAACTGACTGTATGCTGCAGCTCTTTTTTTTTTTTTTTTTTGAAATTACATACAATTTTTAATATAAATTTAGGTTTTTTTTTTTTTTTTTTTAAAAAAAAATATAGATTTGAAAAAGGAAAATGATAGATATACCGATTAGCATAATAGACCGCGTTATTCCCATTTATTGTAATAGCTTCACTATATAATTGTATTGCTGTATTATAATCTTTTTCTGCTACTTTACGATTACCTAACAAAAATATTAGATAAATAACATATTAATATGTATATATAATTTCAATTTAATTTAATAATAAATATAAACATTCTTACCAGATATTTTTAATTCTTCCGCCTTTTGTTTTTGTTCCTCGTTAAGCTCTATCTAATGATTAAAATGAATTTCAAAGCAATTTGTTATATTTTATATCATAATTTTGTGAGAGCAAAAATAAACATTACTCAAAATAACATACTTTAGTTTCTGCAGCTTTTATTGGAGCATAAAAAAAAAAAACATTGACAAAATAACTAAGATAAAAATTCACATTAAAATTATTATAAAAGCAAAATTTCTTACTATTTTGAGAAACAGGTACTGATCTCGAACTTGACTATAAAATATAATAAATATAATTCATAAATAAAAAGTACTATTTGATATATAATACAGAGAAATTTAACTATCAACTTAACTGGTTTTGTCATTCGTTCTTGTGTTTTAATTGCTACATCAAAAATTGACAATAACGGAACTTTTGTACTATATAACGCCTTTTGATCTGGATCTTCTGGATTTACACCAAATGCTTCGCTAATACATTGTACTTAAAAATGTTTCATTTGTCAAATTCAATTCGATGCACACGGAAACGAAAAAACAATCAATCCAAACCTGCTACATCAATTCCTTCTTTATCTTCTTCTTTTTTAATGGTTCCATCTTTAGTTGATTGCTGTAAAAACTGCAGAATGGAAAATACAAGGCGTTTCTTTATATCAGCCATATTGGAATTAACAAACCAAATTATATATTTTTTAATTATATTTTAATTTTATATTATATTAATAAAAAATGTGATTGGTCAACGATAATCTTACATAATATAAAGTACGAGAAAATTTCAACTTTTTTATTGCTCTTTTTCTTTTGGATCACAGTTTCGGGTTTTACTCGATAAGGCTCACCCTGTAAAGGTATTTACTGAGTCAAAGTATTAACTCCAGGTTCGTACTTGCTTTGTGTGCTTTGAGAGTTTAATATATGTAAGGCCTCTGTCACAAAAGAAGAAATTTGAGTTATCTAATTTCGCAGGAGTAACCGTTTTACATGTATAGAATTCCAATTTTTTGAAAATTTTTTTATTTCAACAGGGATCTTTATTTCATTTTCGTTTTCAATTTTAACAACTTATTACTAGTTCTAAGCGTTGATTTTCTATCTCTTTAGTTTTTTTTTTTTTTTTAACAAGATATATCTTTTAAAACATCGTGATAATTATTGTGGTTTAGAAAAAACTTTAGAAATAAAAAACTAGCAATATACAAAATGCAAAAAAATAATATCAACAACTAATTTGTTCTTAATCACGACGAATATGTCTTTTTTCAGAACCATTCGAAGCGATGTAGTTCATGATTGATAACCCCAAATCCACAGCAGAGAAGGCAAGAATGCGCATAGGCATTTGATCATACATGTATTTCAACATTCCACAAAGAATAACTGCGACCACTCGACTATATACTAGAGATGTAATCATTTTTTTTTATATTAGAAAATAACAATTTAAAAAGCAAAAAAAAAAATAAAATTAAAAAAAAATAAAAATATTATAATCAATCAATTACATGTGTTTCGAACGAAGACCGAATCATTTTTATTGGGCGTAAGGATTTGATTATATCCAAGTGCCACCTGTGATAATTTAAAGGATGTTAATGATTTAAATTAAATTATTTATATCTGATAGAGAATGAATTAAAAATTTGTACATACCCAAACCGCTATGGATTTATTAATTATTTTTAATTGTCGAAATTGATTTTAATTATTATTATTATTATTATTATTTTGCAATAATAAGAACGTATCAAAATTAATTTAATTTTACCTCCTGAATATTTATATGCCACATAAACCGCTGGTTTATCAATAACGGACGTGAGGGCCTATTTTTTTTTTTTTTGAATGTATATCTGAAATGAACACGCAAGAACGAGGGATTTTTTAAAGATTGATGATAATAATAATAATAATAATAATAATTTACCAATTCAGGAACAAATAAATCGGGCCTAAGGAAAAGGGTTAATCCGGCTAATCCATCTAAAATTCCTTGAGTCGAGATTAAATTCAAAGAGTTACAAAAATTTAAAGAAATCATGGTGATAATAAAAATGTTGTTGCGAAAAAGATCGAATTAATAAAATTGGGAAAATTCTAAATGTTATATATCCATTTTTGAATTGCTTGAATGATGTAATGAAAATTATTTTCATCACGATGATGTCATTTTTAACCTTAAAAATAAATGATCTTAAAAATAAAATGATAATAAAAAACGTTGTTTTCCTCAGCCTTTTTAATTTATGATTCCATAAGAATATTTGGTGAAAAATATTCAAAAATATTAAATATGACAAAAAAAAAAAAATTTTTTTTTTTTTAAAAATATTAAAATATATCACCCTATCTTAGTTTAATATTATTACAATTATTTTACAAATGAAGACGATTCTTAAAGAGAAGAGAAAACGGGGGAAACTTCTATGGAAATCCAAATATGGCTTAATTATAAAGTTATAAATAATAAATAATTTACAAGCCAATAAATACATAACAAATTGATTTCTAAAGGGAAAACATTACAACTGTCTGTATTTATTACAACTAGTTTAGATGTAATTACAAAAAAAAAAAAGATGGAAAATAAAATCCTAAAATTTTTCATAATCTAAAAATCTTTTTAAGTTTGTCTCAACATTCCTAATATATAAAAAAAAAGTAAAGGATTGTAAGTGTTTTCACCCCTTTAAATTCCTTTTGAATTAATATCAAATTAACATAAAATTAACATAAAATTAACATGGGATTTCTAAAATACATACGTAACCGTTCCGACAATTGCTGATCTTCATTACTTTCTTTATCTGCAACACTGATAACGCTACTCGGAGCTGCCGTTTCAAGCTCATGATTCAATTCTAATCCACTTTCATCTGCTACTTGTTGCATGAGTAAATCTACTTCTTCTTGAGGTGTACTCATTGTTGTAGTGTTTCCCATTGCTCCTTCCATATATTGTGTTTGAACATCGAGATCTTCAAATTGCGATTCAAATTTATCCATCACCATAGAAATCTATTTATTTACTAGAAAGTTTAAAGTTTGATTTCCCTCAAATTATTTTCTTATTATTAATTTTTAAATGAAAATGTTAAAAAACGTGCCTTTTCTAAATTCATAGATTCCATAGCTTTATCCATTCCCTTTACAACACTTGCCATTGATCCAGTCACCTAATAATATTTCTTATTTTCAGTATGAATTTCAGTATATAAAACAATAAATAATCAATCAATCAATTAAAAGAATAAATACCTTTTGCATAGTTACGGCTGTTTGTACGCGACTTGAAACTGCATCAATTCTTGAAGATAATCTTAACAAGTTTAATGATTCGTTCTTTTTTCGGATTGCATTAGCAGCATAAATCCGTGCCCCTTCCATATTCCCTTGTTTTATAGCCTAAAAAAAAAGAAAATAAAGTATTAATATAGGGGTACATCATAATTTTAGGTAAAAAATTTCATGATTTATAAAACCTTTTTTAGTTTTGTTTTCTCGGCAGTTTCATCTTTGCTCGCTTTTTTGGCCTGGCGAGCTAATTGTTTCGCCGTGAACTAGTAAATTCTAAAGCAGTCAGTAACATTTTTAGCTTAAGATGTTCATTGAATGAATCATTATTTACTTTTAGTTGAAATAAACTTTTTTCCAAATTACTCATCTTGATTTCGATATAAAAATAGAAAAATAGAAAAATAGAAAAGAATAAGTTGTATGTCTAATTACGTAAGTTCTAATTATGTTCACTGAATTTCTAATTTAACCATGAACGTCGATCATTGGCTGGTTAACCATAGAAATTTACACTCCCACGTGGGGTAGTGTATTTATCACACCCTTCGAATACTGGGAGTAATTCTCTGAAATAATTATAACTCGAAGAGTTACCTCCAATGGTCCTGAATACAGTAATAAATTCGATTTCACCGCCTGATAATGTTCCTTTTATAATTGGAATGATTTTCCGGTTCAGGATTGAAAGACTCATTTTCAGAATCACTGGATTCAGATTCTGTTTCAGAATGACTCATTATGCCATGAATTAGACCGTTCATAGTATTATTCATCAAAATTCTTGGTATGAATACTTGGGTTAATAGTTTTTTTTACTAATATTTTTACAGCTGTCAAATCAAGGTATTTTAAATTAGGGTAATTTCTTCGACAGTTGCATCAGAAATTTTACAAAAATCGATTTGAGATGCTGGAGTTTATGACAAGAGCGAACAACACCGCGGATTGATGGTTCTGTAATTAATGAACATCCATCAAGATTAAAATATTTCAATTTATGATATGCACGAGCTTCTGCCTTAACAATCTATCACTAATATCATTATGAGAAATATCGAAATGTTTTAAATTTGGAGAAGATCTGATAATAGCTACAATAAGAACATCATTTCAAAAAGCCATGATACCACTAAAAATTAAGATACTCTATATTGAGGAATGTTTATATCAACAGTGGAGCTAATATTTCGACACATAAACCAAAAATATCTTACGAACTACGTGAACAGATTTTCAAGTATATAAGATTTAGTTCAAAAGAAATTTGACTTCCGATTGCTGATGAAGATAAACAATTATTTCGAAAATTAATGGCGGATCTGGAAGAAATAATTGATATAATAATGAAAGAATATTGATATTTACTTAGAACGGGGTATAACTATAAAGGAGGGATAATTAATTCATATTTTCTGGGTGAGCAAAATAACGAAAGTATTTATGAAAAATTCTAGAGCAAGTACCTACTTCACAGGAACTTTCTAGGCGAGTTTTATCCCATCTTTGAGAAGAGATTCGAAGTAGTTCATTCCTAATATCAAATATATTTAATTCTGGATTTTTTACAATATATTAATAGCGAAACTAGTGTCTCTAACACGTATAAAAAAATAATTTTTAAATTTCAATGGCCGAAAATAATAACAATATCGAAATCAATCCAAGAAATTGCGGAAATATTGGCTGATGCAAAACGACCGAAAACAATGGCTGTGAATAATAACAGTACAATTATTGATTCAGGATCAGAATGTTCAATTATCTCTCATGAAAAAGCAAAAAAGATGGGTTTAAAAATAGATAAAAGTTCATCAAAAAATAGAACAGTTTCCAATATTGTTAGACGATACAAAAAAATTCATATCGATTTTTACCAATTGCTGGAAATAATAAACTCAATAGCAAATCCGCACGTTTACAAAAGTGGAAATAATAAAAAGATGCATTTTTATATATCAAATGTGTAACTAGATTTAAATAATTGATATAGGTATTCAAAGCCTGATAATTCACTATATTCATGGTTAGTGACCAGGTATCTTTTTTTTTTGCGCGAAGCTATTGAAATGTACATGTAGAGATTGTTCCTTCTCATTTTTCGAATTTGAGAAAAAAGGGTAACGAAAAAATATTTCATTTTTTAAAAAAAAACAAATCTTTATAATTTGGACAAATTGAAATATTGACTTATACGAGTGTACTGGACGTGATGATTCCGATTATATTCTAAACAAGTAAGTCGTACAAGTATTCTTTAACCGTTGAAGCTTTGAATGTAGAAATTAGCCAATGAAAAATCAGGGACAGGTGTAACATAAATAAAACAAATCTTTATAATATGGATAAATTGAGATATTGATTCATCAAGTGTACTGGACTTGAAGATGTCGATTATATTCTAATCAAGTAAGTCGTACATGTATTTTTTGACCGTGCTTGATATTGAGTTTTGAGTGTAGCAATTAGCCAATGAAAAATCAGGAACAGATGTACCTAACAAAAAAATTTCACAGTGTAATTCTACTATATCATAATTAATCATGAGTTCTGTTAGTAAAGGAAATGACTTCGAACTTGAAATTCAAAGAATATTAAGAAACATGAATATTGAGAGCTATCAAATAAAGTGAGTTATTTCACTAAGTAATACTGAGTTATACATATCTGAAGTTACGCTGCCACTAGGATAATAAGACAGAGAACTGGAAGCACACCGTGGCCACAGTTTGCGAAAGTTACCAATCAAGTAACCAACCTACTGTGAACGTCCTTCTCTGTTTTATTTATCTGAAAGTTTACCGTGTTAAAGTCCGGAGTTGTGGTGAATAGGATATGTGTATAATGTTTTGACCGTGTTTAAGTCCGGTTCATTTATCTTAATAACTATGACGTATTACTTACAATCTTTTACAATTATTATTAGATTGGCAAATGGTGATGGAGGAAAGGATCTTATGGGGAATTATGCAGGAAATCTCTTATTATTTCAATGTAAGAATTATGCTGAGAAGAATAAGGTTACGGTTGATGATATACGTCAATTTGAGGGAGTTATGTCTCGTTATCCAGGAGAAACAATAGGTGTTTTCGTGGTCCCGTCCAAAACCAACAATTATACCAGGAGGGCAACCGAAGAAGCGAATAATTCAAAATATACAATAATTTTAACAGATAAATTAAATATTTGTCACGATATTCTAAGTAAGACTTTAGAAAATTATAATAATGATGATAATTTTATTCGATTTCGTATTGATGGGAAAATATCAAACAAATACATATTATTAATGTTCGCAATGTTAATGGTTTTAGTAATTGTATTGGTTTTTCTTTTAAACTACCATAGTGATGGGAATTTCTAATTTCTAATAGGGAAATGTTAAAAGGTAGTTTGATAAATTATGAGAGATGAGTGTTAACCGATAATAAAAATCTTAAATATTCGAATTATTTAAAATATTTTATATAACTATGATTTTAAATCGAATATCCCAGTTATACATTACCTGTAAATTTATTTATGACTCTAACAAAGATATTTGCAGGATCATATATATGTTCATACTTATTAGTATTAAGCAGTTGTAAATATTGTTTTATTCAACATGTGTAACTGTAGCTGTATTAGGAATTTTTGTAACATATTCAGCAGCACCAGCTGGAAGATCATATAAGACTTCTGATACTGGGATTATTATTTGATAGGCAGCAGCATTACAATCGGTAGCTACATTATTATTAAATTGTAATGTTCCGAAATTCCACTATCATGTTATATTTTAAGTTTCTAATTCTTGATTACGAAAATAGTAATTGTGAATTACTTCCTGAAAATAAATACCAGCAAATCTTGCTACTATTGTGATCACTGGTCTGGCACATAGTTTTAAAAAAAAAACTTTCAGAAATGAAACTATAGAATAATGGCAGACCAATCATTGATGCTTTTCTCCTTTCATGAATTTTTATACCAAGCGCTAAGGATGCTTGTTGAAACCTCTAAGTTTTGCCAGCTGGCAAAATGAAACAGTTAAAACTATTTTGCCAAAATGACTAAAGATGTAATTATGAATTGCAGATTATGATAATATTACCTGTATTGCAATTATTAAGGATTCAATGGTTAAAAATCCGCAATTCTCAATTATCCACAAGTCCACAATTATTCCGTAAGTTATAATTATTCTATAATTATGATAATTATGTCAAAGTACAATTTCGACGATTATTCGTCACATGGAAGTTAAATCAAATTTACTATCGGGGAGTGATTATTAATTAAGTGATCTAAATGTGTCGATTAACCATCGAACTTGCAATTATTTTCTAAAATTCTCCACGTGTCCCCAGAGGAGGAGAAAGGTAGTGTATTATTAAGGCAAGGGACAAAGTAAGTATATGTTTTTTATTATTTTAAAAAAAAATAAAATAAAAAAACTCACCTCATATCTCATACTCGTGAATGCCGAGAAACCGATTTCGACCTTCGCAGGCATCCTCACGAACTAGTGAGAAGAGTGAGTGTATTATTACGGAAAGGGTATAAGCTTTTTTAATTTTTTTTTTTTTAAAAAAAAACTCATATCGGAAACTTTCACGGATAGCAGTGTTCCGATCCTAAATCTGGTAAAGCAAGAAATATCATGAGGGTGAAATCACGTTACAATTCTTTCGCGTTTAATATTTTTCATATTTCAAATATTCCTTCTAAATTTTTTTTGTACCAATTCAAATAAAAATTCTTTAATAAATAATATCAAAGGTCGTCACCATAATGACTCCTACAATTGTGAAATAATAACCGAAATCAAAAAAAAAAATAAATCTTTAAAATAAAACTTATGACTTTTCTTTATACGTCTGTATGATTCTTGGAAGAACCATATTATTTCATTTTTTTTAATTAAATATATGTAATCTTGTAAGTTTTGATTATAAAACCTGAAAACAAGTATAAGATCTCAACATTTACCACGTTAAAACCAGCATTAGTGAGCTTCCTCTGTCACAAATGGGGAGCTATCTCCCAAGGAGTGCATGTTTTACATGTCCAAAACCAAACGGTTTGAAATTTCATTTCAGCAGGTTCGATCCCTGCAGGGATCTTTATTTTTATTTTTTATTGTATTATGAAATCTTGAGATCGTGTTTTCATTCGTTTTCCTTTTAATTCGTACAATACCCATTGTGACTCAACACCATATTATATAAAATATGCTGATTTCTTTTTTTTATTAAACAATAAATGGAGCACTCGGGAATTTTGTGATTACATATTCTTTATCAATACTGTTAAAGAATTTCTCGTTGGAATTTTTTGTCCAATCATAGTTCACGAGTTTATATTTGATTATCTGGAGAAATTCTGTCACTTTGATCATAAAATGCAAAAATCAAACAATTTGAACAATCGACAATTGCTCGTTCTTTATGGAAGCCAGACGGGATATGCTCAAGATATTGCTGAAAGGATTGAAAGACAGGCAAGGCGACGCCTTTTTAAAACTAGGCTTTTTTCAATGGACTCTTATGATAGGGTAATAAAAACGATCATAAACCATTTTCATTAGAATATGATTAAAAATTTAATAAAGTTATTAATTAAATTGTTTATCTATGTTCAGACCAATCTTATAAATGAAGAACTTGTAATTTTTATTTGTTCAACAACTGGACAAGGTGATGAACCAGATAACATGCGAGTATGTCCTTTAATAAAATTTATAATTTTATTTTCCCGAATATGTGTATTAAAAAAATGTGTAAATGTGTATTATTCAGAAATTCTGGAAATTTTTATTGAGAAAAAACCTTCCAAATGACATTTTGAATCAATTGAAGTTTGCAGTATTTGGTCTTGGGGATTCTTCATATGTAAGGTAAGTTTCTGGATATAATAAATAGACAAGAACAAATACACCGAAATTATGTTCTATAACTCAAATCTTTAAATATTTGCAATTCAAGGTATAATTGGCCTGCCAAAAAACTTTTTAAACGTCTTATTCAGTTAGGTGCACAGAGTTTGCTTCCTCGTGGAGAAGGAGATGATCAACATTATCTTGGGTTAGTTGGTTACCTGTTTTTATTAATATACGAATTAAAGTCATTAAATAAATTATTAATAAAAATTTTTGATATTTTCCTTTTGCATAAATCATTTATTTTTTTTGTTGTATAAAATATCATCCCTAAAAATATAATATTAGTGTAGATGGTACACTTGATCCATGGCTTGAAGAACTTTGGAAAATATTAATGGAAAAATATCCATTGCTACCAAATACTGAAGTAATTCCTGATGACGTTTTATTATATCCTTCAATTTACAGAAAAATATGTCAAGAAAGTTTACACTATATTTTCAACTAATTATCCTTAACCCTTGACATATTACATTTTTATTACACCAGCTAGTTATCGAATTCAATTTATTGATCATAATCTTGACTCGGATAAAGTTAAACCGATTAAAAGTGATCATCTAATTGCGCATTTAGTTAAAAATACACGTATAACTGCATATGACCATTTTCAAGACGTGCGTCATATCGAATTAGATATCTCTGATTTTAATGAATCTGATGCAAAGTAAAGTTTTTCTTTTTTTTCTTTTGAATATGAATAGGATTGTGATGTCTTTACAAAATATGATGCTAATTCTAACGATAATATATTTCTAGCTTTAATCCTGGTGATGTTGCAATCCTTTTTCCAAAGAATTTATCTGAAGAAGTAGATGAGTTTCTCGAGTTGCTAAATTTGTCTGATACAGCAGATGATACTTTTATTCTCTTACCAAATGATGAAAAAGGTTAGTCATTAAAAGATATTATTTGAATCTAAATAATAACATAAAATTTAATGATAATGATGTTGATTATTATTTAACTAGATCGTGAGGTACCTCCTGGTTTGGATTCAATTTTAACTTTGAGAAAACTGGTTGAAAATTATCTGGATATTTCCAGTACTCCTCGTAGATCGTTCTTCGAGTTCTTGTCTTTTTTTACGACAGACGAGGATCATACAGAAAAGTTGAGAGAATTTTGTTCTGCGGAAGGTCAAGTATGTGTTTATATCCTTAATAATTTTATATTTGAAATATCCATTGAACTTATTTCTTCTTTCTTTCTCTATCAAATTATAGGATGATTTATACGCGTATAATCAACGCGTACGACGCACAATAATTGAAGTACTTCAAGACTTCTCATCTGCTAAAATACCTTTGGAATATATTCTTGATATGTTTCCAAAATTACAACCACGACAATTTTCAATTTCCTCCTCTATGAAAGTTCATCCGGGAAAAATTCATTTGACAGTTGCTATAGTTAATTATAAGACTAGATTGGTTAAACCGAGGACAGGTGTTTGCACAAAATGGTTGTCAGGTTTGGAGCCAGGTCTGTCAAGATTTTTAATATGTTTTGTAAAATTTTAAGAGTATTTTATTTCATTCTATAATATTAAATCGTTTTTTATTTTATATTTGATATTTTCATTTTTGATAAAAGAATGTTGCACCATTCCAGTTCAAATTACACGCGGAACAATGAAATTACCTACTTCAATTTCCACTCCAATTATTCTTATTGGACCAGGTAGGAATATTTACTTAATTTTTTTATTATCATTCTCAATATCCTCTTTTTATTTTTTAAAGTTTTAATTTATTTATTTATATAAAGGAACTGGAATTTCGGTTATGCGAGCTTTTTTGCAAGAACGCGTATCAGAGGGCGCGACAGGTTTCTAATATTTTAACTAATATATTTTGTTACATATTATTAAATATTTTAATATCATATAATTAATATATTTCAATTTATCAGATAATTATTTATTTTTCGGGTGTAGGAAACAAGATAAAGATTATTATTATAAAGAAGAATGGGAACAATACGTCAAAGATGGTCAGTTAAAAGTATTTGTGGCATTCTCTAGAGATCAAGTAAATTTTTAAAATTTATTATAAGAAAAATATTCATTTGTTTTTTGATTAGTTTTGAGAATTTAACTTAAAAGTTTAATTCAGGACAGAAAAATATATGTCCAAGATATTCTTAAAGAAAATGCTCAATTGGTATGGGAGATCGTACATGAAAGAAATGGATTTGTATATGTTTCTGGGTAAATATAATTTATTTTTTACTGAAAAATTCAAAATTATTTATTATTTTACTAACTCTCACTTTTTTTTTTTTAAAAAAAAAAAAAAAAGACGAGCAGATAAGATGCCTATAGATGTTATGAATGCTTTTAAATCAATATTTATTTCTGAGGGAGCAATGACTGAGGAAGAGGCTGAAAAATATATGACTTTAATTGGAAGAACCGGAAGATACCAACAAGAGGTTTGGTGATAGTTATATCAATAAATAGCTAGCCAAAATGGTAGATATCGGAAAATTTCACTGGTTTTTTTTTCATTCACCTCAAAAATTTTCTAATATATAAATATTCTTACACTAATCAACTTTTTATTAAACCAGTTTTATGTATATCTTTGTACAACAACAGCATTTAAAAGAGATGCTTCAAAGATGGTTAACGATTCATCACTGAGTTCTTTTGAAGGGAATGTTGTTTGTAAAACGTAGTTACGCGATGCTTCACCAACTCTCGAACTAGATTCACAAATATCAAAATATTAATATTATGCTGGAACCAATTAATAATTAAAAATTAAAAATTAAAATAATTTAACAACATACGCATTAATAAAATTACGAATATCCCTGACTGTGTGTGTATGATTAAACCTAGCAAGCATTCTAATTGATATTAATATATAAAATATTATTTTATTAGCAAATTGGATATTTGAAAGAAACTTAAAGATAAAAAGATAAACTATTTTTACCTTGTTCCATCCCCCAATCGAACTTGAATTGATGTTACTGGCAATGATTCATCAACTTCGAATTCATATGGTCTCAGTGTTGATGCGCTAGCTGCACTTGAGGTCGAAGAGGTTGAAGGATATGCGCCAGGCGTGTTTGAAATTACTGCAGGAGTTGGGCTAAGAAAGATCAAAACAAAAATTAATATACTCTCTTACTGTGATAACAAACAAAAAATTTAAAAATAACGTTGAACTAAACAAACCTTCCAAGCCTTTTACCTGAACCTGAAAATGGTTGGGAAGGTTTCTTTGGTGAAGGCTTATAGTCTTCATCTAATCTTCTAGTAACGCGAACATCTACAGGTCGATCTTGCTTCACGTTCAATAAGGCCAAAGGTGCCCGACTATAAAAAAAAGTCGTATATGTTATTTTCATTCATTTTTTTTTCATTACAAAGATTAATAATTTTCATACCCGCTATTAATAGCTCTCAAAAATTCTTCATTTGCGGGATCATTATAAGCCATTAGAGGACCATCCTCAATGCTAAATCCATTTCTCCAAAATGTTAAATGTCGAACAACCTAAAAATAAAAATAAAAATAAAGAAAGATATATTTGTGATTAATAATTTTTCGAAAAGGAAATTACCAAAACATAATATCATATTGTTCATACCGTTGTTTGAGGTTCGGTTGATGAGGTTGAAGAACCCTCATTCTCAATTTTAATCGAAGGTTCTTCTTCGCTACCTAGTTTATATCCTGCAATTCATCAAAAATTTTTATGTTTAATATTATTATTATCATGAAATATTTTAAAAAATATATATATATGTATATATATATATATTTTACCAGCGCCAGTGAAAAATGAACGTGGAGCTGCAGTGATAGCCTCAGGTTCTTCGACATGACGCCCACCTCTGATATTTAAGGAATACGATATAAGTATGAAAGCCAATGTCGATTATTTCTATTTCTTGCCACTTATTTTCTTTTAATCATCGTAATATATATAAAAAAAAAAACTTACTCGGCAGCTTTTTTCAGAATATCGGTAACTAATGAATTTGTGGATGATTTTACGTTTGGATTTTGTGTAAAAACCGCACTACAAGTATTCTAAATTTAGAAAATTTTGTCAAAGATTTAACGTTTGTGATATTAACACGTACGATTTTTCTCCTCCAGCAAAGAAGTTCTCGCGCTCTTCGTCATCCTCTTCCTCAGAAGCTTCCTCGTCTAGATCACGTAGAGTTGCAAAACGAGAGCTAGGAGCCGAACTATTGTGATTTAAAACACGTTTAATGTTTTATCTTCTTCCACTACAGTAGTAGAAATATATAGAGAGATTGAAAAAATACATTATGGTAAAATAGTATTTGCCTTTTATTCTCGGACGAACCAGGGACAGTGACCGGAGGAACAAAAGAATCAGTTCCATAATTTGGTCCGCTTGAGCTTGAAGCTACAGTTTCCTGTTCTCCAGTCTCTTGTTGTTCAATAAAATTACTTAATGCCTCCTAAAAAAAAGATATTTTATTAATGATAAGTGAATTGCCGAGTTCCCAAAAGAAAAAAAAATGAAATGGGTAATACATTTAAATTCCAGTTATTAGCTTCCAGATAAAATTTAGCCTGCAGTTCATCACAAGAGGCTACAGCTATAAAATCGTTGATTAAATTAGCGTGATCATTATCATTATCCATTTTGACGGAATTTTAGAAATTGAATCGGAACGAAAGTTGATGTGTATACCAGTGTTACATGATGCATATGCAATACGTATCACGTTCTAAAAAAACTATAAAATTGTGTTCATTTGTTTGTTGAAAATGTAATTGTCAGATGGTAATTTTTTTTTTCTCTTTCCTTTTTTTTTTTCTTGTATGTGAACCGAAACTAAAAAATTATGCCTTTTACAGGATCGTTTCAATCTTAATAGTCAGCTCGAACATTGTAAGTTCCTCTATTTTTAAATTTTAAACTTTTTAAAAGTAACCTTTTACTGAATAATTTATAATTTTTCAGTACAATCAAAGTATGTTGGGACAGGTCACGCAGATACAAATAAGTTGTGAGTATACTAATATCTTTTAATCTTTTTTATTATGTAAGGAGTTCGTTTCTGATTAATTATCTATAATAGTGAATGGATGGTAAATCAACATCGTGACAGTTATGCTTCATATATTGGTCACCATGCTCTAATTTCTTATTTCTCGGTCGCGCAAAATGAAAGTATCGCTAGAGTTAAATTTGAGTTCGTAGAAGTAAGTTTTTTTTTAAGTTTTATAAGGAAATGTCTTAAATTTCAAAAATTTTGTATTAATATATTTAATTAATATAAAAAAAAGAAAATGTTACAGCCTTGCGGAATGCCTGTTCCCAGAGATGAATGATTTAAGTTCAATAGAAATAAATTCTTCGCGTCATCGCAACAATATCAACCATTTATTATTATTAGAAATAAATTTTTCGTGTCATTGTAAAGATATCAACCATTTTTATTATTTAGAAAGATAATATAGATACAATTTATACAATTTTTTTGATTTATTTATGTAATATAAATAACCAAGAAAACTTCAAAAAAATTCATTCCCTCAAACTGGCACATTTTCATTTGCCCATAATTTGAACGTTCGATCAAAACCAGAAGAAGCAATAAATTTATTATCTATAAAAAAAAAGAATATTTAATTAGAATTAATATATAATATATAGATATATATATATATTAGGAATATTTTTATTATTGCCCATAAATTTCATAAAAATACATGCCTGAAGAAATATCAACTGACATAACTTTTCCATCATGTCCCGCCAATTTTTTAAGTAAATTCCAATCATCACAAGACCAGATGTTGACAAATCCATCATAACCGCTACTGACAAGATATAATCCTGATATTGTATGTTTAAAACCGTTATCCATTTCCTCATCGATTAAAGACGAAGATCCATGGAAAAACTTTATATCTGAAACGAGCGATTTATGCGCAGCAATCGTGTAACAACATCGTAAGGTTCGAATATCCCAAATCCGTATTGAATTATCCGCACTTCCCGTGGCTACTTGATACCTAAAAATGTATTTAAATAATTTGAATAATGAGATTGAATTTTATGTCAATTCTAGTTAAATATGTACTACGAAAATTACCCATTTGGCGAAAAATCAACAGCGAGAATGTCTTTTACATGTCCTTCTAATACCATAGCAGAACGACCTGTCCTTAAATCCCATACACGTCCAATAGCATCCAAACCTCTATTTTTATAAATTAATTATTTTATTAGATATGTAAAAAAAAATAATATGATTTAAGGAATAGAATCATAATAAATACCCCGTGGCTACCAATGAACCATCATTCTGAAAACGGATGGCGTATACTTCTCTAGAATGTCCTTCTTGTAGAAGAACTTCTTCGGTCGTTTCAACATCCCACAAACGCCAAGAATAATCATAACTATATAAAAATTAAAAATAAAATTAATTAATAAAATAATGAAAATCGATCAGCACCTAATTAAAAAAAATACCTTGCAGATCCAATAAATTTTCCTGAAGGATGAAAATCAATTTTTGCAATTTTAGATGTATGACCTCTTAGTGTTGCTATAGGAGCATCATTATCTAAAGACCAAAGATGAATCATAGAGTCTGCAGCTCCTGATGCTAAATTCACCACACTCTTATCAATAGAGAGAGTGGAATCTGGATGCCAAGCGACTCCACCGATACGATCAGTATGTCCTATAATTTGATAATTCTATTATAATTATGAGCATAATTAAAAAGTACACAGAAAAAAAAAACCTCTGATTCGTATATTAACCTTTTAGTAACGATAATGCTTCACAATTCGGCACTCCCCATATCCGAATTAATCCAGACCATGAACCAGTGACAATTTTGCTACGATCTGGTGAAAAAACACATTGTGATATTGGTCGATCATCTCCAATTTGGGAACTAAAATTTGCATAAGACTGAAAATATTTGAAATTATCAAATGAATCCTTTTAAATATTTACTACTATGAAAATATTATAACTACCTTCAACCCTGAAAACAATTCCTTCCTAAAGGATTTTAATTGTGGTAATGGTAATTCGTATTCTTTCCTTTGTCTATTAAGTCGATCTCTTGCCCTTAATAGACAATCCAAAGAAAAATCTTTCAGATAATTGAAATTATTGAATTTTGATGGAATACAATAAAAGTATTATTGTCTCACCTAGGTAAAGAATATCTAGCCATCCAACGACGTGAATCTAAAAGCTTCTGAGTTCCTTGAGTGAAAAATTCTTCCTCTTTCTAATTATATAAATAAGAACTAAGTCTACTATTTTGTCAATATAGGGTCATGCTACAAAAAATCAAACTATTATTATATAAAGTTACCTCTTCTTCGGATTCGCTTTCAGTTTCTTCCTCTTCATCATGAACAGATTCAGCACCTTCCATTTTTGATAATAAATATCGTAAACGATCTCGACGATCCCCAGGCTATATATTTGATATTTTGTTAAATCTTGAAAATTTCCTAAAAAAAAAAAAAAAAAATGCAATAATAAAAAATACATACTCCTTCGCCAAATAAGCATTGTGGTTCATCAAGCTCTCTAAGCTTTGCTCTTACGCGACCATCATCAGTTGGGACAGCTAGAGTTCTAGCGCGTTTTTTACGCTCAAATTCATCTAATATTGCTTGATGTTCTTCGCGTGCTTTTTTTGATGATTCCGATAATTCATAATTCATCGGATCATCACCTATAGAAATAATAATATCAAAAATTAGCAAAATAATATAAAGAAATCGAAGACTGTTAAAATTATGCAAAGCGAATTTTTTTATAATTGCTCACCCAAATCTTCTAAAGAAATTCCGCCACTTGTTTCCTTTTGAAATAAAAATAATTATAAATCATTAATTTCTAAACTTATATATAACGCGTTGATAGAAGAAGTCGATCATTGAATACCTCTGTAGCAGCAGCTTTGAATTCCTATAAAAACGTTTTAATGATTGATTTCAGAATTTGCATTTCTCGGACTATTTTATAACTGGCATACAAAATACCTTCTTTTTATCGTCAAAATCATGTTCCTGTTGTTTTCCAGCTTGAGAACTAGATTGTTTCTCTTGTCTGTTACGAAATGTTCTTTGTTCCGGCATTTGTTTTAATCAAGAAAAGAATAAGAAAAAGTTATTAAATGCTATATGCAGATGTTTTGTTTTTATGTAATAATTATCTGCTTTTCCGTAGCACAATTAATTTCAATGATTTCACGTGGAATTTTGCCTTCTTGGACTGACAAGTACTGCAGCAGAACTCCAATTATCTAGCAACACGACCAGTTAATGCGTACAAACCAAAATATCTATATAAGCATCAATAAAATTTTTTCATTTTTAATAACCTTTCTTTCCTCGAATATAAAACATTAAAATATATGACATTTCGCAACAGACAAGAGAAGCAATCTGGTTCCCTTTCCGGAAAAAAACAGGAATATGATTTTGACGATAAAAAGAAGGTATTTTGTATTCTAGTTATCAAATAGTCCGAGAGATATAATTTCAGAAATTCAATCTTTAAAATGTTTTTATAGGAATTCATAGTTCAATTTTCGGACAAAAAAGATGATACTCTCTCTTTGATAGTTTTAGCGGTGCTCACTTTTTCAGCATTTGTGACTCGCTTTTGGATGATCAATCATCCGGATCAAGTTGTGTAAGTTGCATTGATCTTGCATTACAACTCTATTATTTTTTTTTTTATCGGTGTAGTAATTGAGAAAAATTTTTATTAATATAGTTTCGATGAAGTTCATTTTGGAAAATTCGCGAGTTTTTATCTTAGAAGAGAATATTATTTTGATGTTCATCCACCTCTTGCTAAATTGATGTTAGCGGGTATGGGATGGCTTCTGGGTTACGATGGCCATTTCGAATTTGATAATATTGGAGATGATTATATAACGAATGATGTTCCTTACGTGGGATTCCGAGCGTTACCTGCCACACTAGGGGCGCTTTTCGTTCCTTTGACTTATATGATCATGAAAGAATCCGGGTATCCGATAGTTACTTCACTATTCGCCGCTGGATTAGTACTTTTTGGTAAGCAAAATGGTTTCACATATTTATATTTATTTATTATATTTTTTAATATTTTATTAATATTTTATTGAAACAATATAATTTTTATCATATCAGATAATGCCCTAATATGTCAAACGCGTTTAATTCTTCTTGATTCGATGCTTGTTTTCTTTATGCTCTGTACTTTCTATTGTTATATTCGATTTTATAAGCTACGTTTAAGGTAAATTATATTTAATATTAATTTATTAATTGAACACGCGATGTTTTTGGCTTTCGTTTATTCTTTCTATGTCTGATATTTCAGGGAATTTTCTAATGAGTGGTACATTTGGTTGGTTGCTTGTGGAGTTTCGCTTGGTTTAACTTTAAGGTAATTCATTGGTAGTTTTGGTTTCAATTATAATTTTGGAATATATTTATATATATATATGTTTTAACATTTTTTTTTTGATTTGTATTTTAGCGTAAAAATGGTTGGCTTGTTTACAGTCGCCACCATCGGATATGCAGTTCTTAATGATTTATGGAATTTATTGGATATTAATCGTGGGTTATCAATGGTAAATTTCGATAGCGTGATATCTATTTATAGATATTATCACGTGGAAATGGAACGATTAACTAATTACTTTTTATATATTTTAGACCCAATTTAAAAAACATTTTTTCGTACGTGCTCTAGGTTTGATAGTCGTACCACTTTCTATATATTTATTTTGGTTTTACATCCATTTTCTTGTATTAAGCAAAAGTGGTGCCGGTGACGGATTTATGAGCCCAGCATTTCAAGAAACGTTAGAAGGCAATGTAATGAGTCTTCAAAGCTATGGTAAATTCAATTGGATTTATTCATATAAAATTTTCAATAATTTAAATAATTTAAATAATTTAAATAATTTAAATAATTTAAATAATTTAAATAATTTAAATAATTTAATAATTTGAGGGTTAACGAATATTTTTATTTAGAGATAAGATATAATGATACTATTACTATAAAACATAAGGATACATCAGTATTTTTACATTCTCATCTTGCTCGTTATCCTCTTCGATATGATGATGGACGTATAAGTAGTGCAGGTAATTATAATTATAATTTTTTTATTTGATGATTCGTAAATTCATATATTTGTAAATATGGTTTGTAGATTGAAAAATCTAAAATGATGAAATAATGTCATACAGGACAGCAAGTTACAGGATATCCCTTTGACGATATTAATAATCATTGGCGTATAATACCCGCGGAAGGGTTCTTTGATACATCAAGGCCAGAGAATGACACGATATACCACGGCGATCATATATTGCTTGAACATATTAATACCAAAACTATTCTTCTCACACATGATGTTGCTTCACCCACCATGCCGACAAACCAAGAATTTACTACAATAGCAGCCAACGATACTTCTCGTTATAACGAAACTGTTTTTCAAATTCTCATAAATGATGGTGATGAGGATACTGTCTGGAAAACAAAATCAAGTCATTTCAGATTGATTCATTATGATACTAACGTTGCACTTTGGACACATAAAAAGAATTTACCTGAATGGGGTTTTAAGCAACAAGAAATTAACGGAAATAAAAATAATAAAGAAAAAAGCAATTATTGGTATGCCAATGAAATAATTGGTAAATTTAATGGTTAGTAAATAATCCCATAATTTATAATTTATGTAATTATATGTATTGATTTTTTATACCAAAAACATTTTATTATATTCTTATCTCACATTATTGTTATATTGGTTTTATTGATTAGATACTGAAAATTTGGAGCCAAAACCTCTCAAACATATACCTTTTTACAAGAAATTCTTTGAATTACAACGTTTAATGATTAGTCATAACTCCGGGTTGACAAAACCTCATCCCTATTCATCCGGACCAATAAACTGGCCGTTTTTAGTACGCGGTATATCATTCTGGACATTAGGTGATAAAAAACAGCAAATTTATTTACTAGGTAATCCATTCACCTGGTGGATATCTATTGGCTCTATTGCAGTTCTCGTAGGTGTGGTAGCTGCAGATCTTATATCACGACGACGTGGAGTTCAACCTATTCCTGATCGTAAGTAATTTTATATAAATACTTTGTTTATTTTTTTTTATTTATTTTTATTCATTTTAGATATTTATTCATTTATTTTTATTTCATACAAATTTTTTAGCTGTTCGTAATCGACTATATAATTCAGCAGGATTCTTTTCAATGGCTTGGTTATTTCATTATGTTCCATTTTTCTTAATGGGTAGATCATTATTCCTTCATCATTATCTTCCCGGATTAATTTGTAGTTATTTAGTAGCAGCTGCAGTATTTCAATTTATGTTTATAAGTTCTATCAATTATCCTGTTTCAGTTGGTTTACCATATAAATCAACAAGTAAAATAGTATTAAAAGCGAAGGTTGATTATATAGCAAAAATATGTTGTACTGTATTATTAAGTATAGCAGGAATAATGTTTATATACTTTGCTCCAATGACATATGGCACTCCAGGATTAGAACCCGATGATATTTCACATAGACAATGGTTGGAAACTTGGGATTTTCATTTTCAAACAAAGAAAGGTTGAACGTAAAGATTCCATAAATCTTATTTATATATATATATATATATTTTTTTATTTCTTTCCATTGTATTTCTTATTTCAAGATTATATATTTTCTTTCTATTTCTTTATTTTTAAAATCATATTTTATTGGGTTAGATAATTAAAATAATCAAAAAATCAATCACTAAACATTTTAATAAATAAATCAATACATCAAATACATATTAACTTTATTTTAATTCTTTTCCTTTATCCAAATTACATGAATAAGAATGAGATTTCTAATAAAATTGTCTTGAATAAAGAATTTCTCATATAATTTTACAAGATATCATCCCATGTTTCTCGTTTTTCATATGAATCATCAGAATATCCGTCTTCACTATCAGATGGATCTTCTTCATTCCGTTTTTTCATACAATCTTTAATAATAAATAAAAATGAGTCGTGACATTTGTATCATTATTTTTTATTATTTAATATTAATATTAATAACAACAACGACATACCTAAACATCTGGCTTTTTCGGCGTTTTTTCTTTGCGCCTGCAAAGAGTCGAGCTTGTTAGGAAGCTTGTTATTATTATTTATAGTCCTCATATCTCAAAATTTACCTTTGCAAATTTCTCCAAGAGCATTGTTTTTGTACAAATCATGCAAGTCAAATTATTATTTTGTTGGGGTGTACATTGCTTACACAATGTATGGTGTCGTTTTGTGGTTCGACCACTGGGAGCATATGCTTTAAAATAAAATGCAAAAAAAAAAATCAACTTCTATTATTTCTATTTATTCAGTAATAAAATTATCATAAAGTTGTTTGTTACTGACGATTATGAATATTAGAAACCGCTTTGGTGATTTGAGTTTTAGAGAAGGAATGAATTGGCTTCTCCTTTTCACAACCATAACAGTATAAATTTTTAGGTTGGGGATTCTGTGGATTAGACATTTCAAGTTCGGATAAACTCTACACGATAAACACGATAATCAAATTGACCCTTTTTATCAGGTTAACTAATATGTCAGGTGTCACAGGTGTCACACTCTTAATAAAAAAATTTTTTTTTAATCGAAAGATATGTATAAGACCCTTCTTTGAGTCATAAAGTTATAATTTGCCCGAATTCTGGGTTTATTTTTTACGTTTACATAAACTGCAGTCATATTCACATAAAAAAAAAGTGTGAAAAATTGTTTAACGCGCCTTTGCTTTATTGATTGTAATAAAAATTAAAAAGAATCAAATCTATCTATTGATACTATACTCAATAATTTTTCGTTTATCTAAACTATTTCTACTAACACATTATCTCAATGTTATTTATAATTCGATTTCATTTGTTAGCGATTCTGAATAGAATGAATGGAATTAAAATGATATCAGTTATACTTATACGAAACAAAATGAATTAATAATATTAACCTTACAAAAACCCGCTAAAAGTTTATGTTGCGATTCTCGGAAATCTGTACAAAAGGATAGTTATTGGTACCTTAATTACATATTCGGAACTTTCACCAAAAATAAAATTATTGATAATTATTTCTGATTAGAGTTGAAACAGGTAGATGGATAGGTAGGAAAAGGAACCGTCATTTTTTACTATGTAAAGGGATCTAGGACCCTGGTAGGCATGGTTACATGCTATATTCCTCCTTCTATGTATGGATGTCGATTAGTAATGGTTACTTTGAAGTTAATAAACCTGAATTAACATGTTTTTTTCGTGCAACCCAATTTCTCATATATATGCATACAACCCATTAGGTATTTTTTCTATTTTCATGAAATTCACTCTTTCCATTTCAATTATGCAATAATAAACGAATTTTCTACATCATTACACGGCGGAAGAAAGAAGGTGATAATAAAAATACAATTTACAGTTGCTTTGCACATGGTTGATCGATTTTTTAAAGTGAGTTACTATTTTACACATGATTGACTTGATAATCAATTTCCATGTCTACATTCATATTCACTAAATTTTTTACAGGTTCACGAAATATAGTTAGAAGGCTGCTTAATCGCAACATTACTATTCAAGCAATATTAAAGTATCTGAATTTAATAAAGATAAATACACTGAATGTGAAATTTCGCCAGCATCTGAAGACCACGTTATTCCTAATGAGAAAGTTGAAAAATTTCCAGATTAATATGTTTACCCAAAAATAAACAGAGAAATGCTTGATAAATCAGGATTCAATGCCAGAAATATTAGTGATTTTTCGGATGCACTTGTTAAAACCTTCTTTGAAAGACTTGCTATCGTCACAAGAAACCCACCAGGAATACCTGAATCTAGTACTGACGCAATGGTTGATTATTTGCTTCGTGTTGTTATGCTGAATCACCATCCTTTGAAGATAATGTAAGTAATTTGAAAATAATTCTTATTATTATTATGGCTTCCTAATTTTCTTTCTTCAAAATCTAGAAGCTTTCCACCAAAATAAACTAAATTTTTTTAAATGAGCCTTATGTTTTGACAACTCCCGAATTTGTGGTAACTAAAGGAACAATATCTATGATTATTACAGAAGTATGGATTTTTTTTGTTGTTTGACAAGTCAATATCTTTGAATGCAAATTGCTGGTGAAATACTTGCTTCCGGATATGAAAATATACGTAAGACTGATGAGGTTTCTAATCAGGTTTTATTTGTTATTCGCTTTATCTCTACATATATTACATTTTACAAAGCTGAGATTTCCTCAAAATATTGGTATAAGCTTGTTGAAGGTTTACCAATAAATAGTTCACTTAAAATTAAAAGATGGCCAGGAGAAAATTATAAGAAAAATGGTCTTGATCTTGTAGATCCAGATGGAAGGAAAGTGGTGTTAGAAGTAGATGAATCAGTAATAATAGCATAATAAGTTTAGTTTAACTGCACTTGAGGCATTTTATATTTCCGTATGATTTATTATAATAAGAATTAACTAAAAAAATTTCATGAAGTATTATTTTCCATTTCATATATGATGTTATTATTTCTAATTTATAATCTTTATTGCTACATTTTTCAATTCAATTCACGGATCATGAAATCACGAATATTTCCACAATCATATAAAGTAAATTGAGTCTATCATTTAAATGAAAAATATATATTCAAGATAATCTAATTCTTCATTATACAAAATATAACAACTATGACGTGAAGTGATGTCAGTTACAATTAGAAATGTAATGACGCATTATACTGACTTTTTAAATTCCTGGGGAAATATTTACAAATTAAATTAAGTTTTTTTTTTTTTTTTTTTATTTCAAATTTTAAAATTCTAAGATAATCTTTTAGAGACCAGCTCGTCTTATCAATATGTCATTTGAACAAAATGGTGAACAATCCATTTGCATTTTTTTTTCTTTGGTTTGTGTATAAAAAAACTACCTTTTAACCGACTTTGATTTAGCCTTTGCTTTACTCTCCGATCTTTTACTATCCCCTTCTTTTGAAGCTCCGCTCACTATTTTTTTGAATTCGGTTTCTGCAACCTATAAAAATAAATGCAAATAATACAAATAGCATATTAGATTTGTAGTAAAAAAATCCATTTCGATTTAATAATTAGACATAATATTTACATTCCACCCCTCTAAAAATTTATCTAAATCTTCAATCCAAAGTTCCGTTGGACGTTTATCACGTAGTATTGAGAGTTCTTTTGATTTTTCATTAAATAATCGGTCAAGTTTTTGTGCCTATTAAAAAAATATTTTTTTTTAGATATATAATATTTATGAATTTAAATGATATTAACGATATCAATCAACGTGAAAAGCTTATTATTTAAAAGAAATTACCTCTTCTTCACTAAAGTTCCAAGCAGTTGTTCGCATAAGATAATCATAGCCACTAGTATTCTCATTTTCATTTGTACTATTTGCACTGATTTCATCTTTACCTCGAATTCTATCGAAACCTTCGGATTCAAGTAGATTTATAATTTCAATTCTTTTTAATCCTTCAAATTGAAGATCACGGCTAATCTTCATTTTGATGAATCGGTTTTTGTTTTGCAACTTTTTACATTCAAGTTCAATTTTCTTTAATAAATGTTCCTATTTTTTTTTTTTTTAAAAAAAAAAAGAAATTCAATTAGTGTAAGATTAAGAATGAAAGAAAAAAAAAATTATAGTTATACTTACTTTTCGCTTGAAATAATATTCTAATCTGACATGATAAAATTCTTCAAGTATTTCTTCGGGTGATCCGTACTTTTTCAATCGACCATCCTTATCAAAGCATACCATATTTGAGGTATTGAGATATGAAGTAGTCTTAAACCTTTTTTCAAGATCTTCATGAGGTTCATCGACCAATTCATCATCTAATATAACTTCGAAATTTGGTCTCCAAAGAGTGCTTTCATCGAAATATCCCTGTATAAATAATAATGTAAAAATATGAATATGTTAAATTTTTTTTTTTTTACATCAAATAAAAAAACAAGTGAAATATTGTGATTACTAAAGACGTGCTTTAATACGAGTGGTGGTTTTATTATCATCAGACATTAATTTCTTGAGATCATTTTCATAATTTTGAGTCCAGACTTTAATTGGCAATTCTGTAATATGGATTATATTATCTTTTTCATTATCTCTTTCAATTATACCGCTAACTTTATATTTATCACCATTAACTCTTTCAATTTCTCCCTAAGTTCAAAAAAAAAAGTGCATATTAAATCAAGTTAAATTATTATGCAGGAAATTATTGTTTTAAAAGTTTAATAAAATAATAAATACCTGAAAACCACGATACCAGGGACTCATCGGTTCTAATTCTTTTCCGTCCATTAAATTTTTTAGATTTGCAACAATATCACGAGGATTAAAATTGGGAATCGATGTACTCCAACCTATACGTGATTATTCATTATATATAATGAAAAGGTTATTAATTAATTAATTGATCCTGAAATAATAAGATTTTTAATTCTGTCAACTCACCAGTTCCGATACCATCTGCACCATTGACCAAGACCATAGGAAGAATTGGTAAATACCTAAAATAATTAATAACCGTGAAGTTTTATATTATGATTATTATATAATATCAATAATAATATTAAAAATATTGTCAAAACTTTTACCATTCAGGTTCGATGCTAGCACCATCATCGTTCAAATATTTTAACAATTCATCATCATGAGGAGAATATATTAATCGCGTCAATGTGTTAAGCCTTGTGTTAATATAACGAGCGCTCGCAGAATCTTTTCCACCCTAATAAATTATGAAAAGAGACATTAAACAGAATATAATTAGTGAATACATTTTAATAAAAAAAAAAAAAAAAAGACAAATAAAGTATTTCTATTCTATTGACTAGAATTTACCTGTATACGCGAACCGAACTGACCACTTGGTTCCAAAAGATTAATGTTATTTGATCCAATAAAATTATTAGCCATAGTAATTATGGTAGAATGAAGACTTGCTTCTCCGTGATGGTAAGCTGTATGTTCGGAGACATAACCCGCTAATTGAATAACCTATTATAAAGAAATTTAAATTATAAACAAAATTCATTTTTAAATTCAAAATATATATACAAAATATAAAATAAATTATCACCTTAATCTCTTTTTTAAGGTCTCTCTTAAAACAACTGAACAAAACTTTTCGTTGACCAGGTTTTAATCCATCAAGAACAGAAGGAATAGATCGAACATTATCAGCCATACTAAATAATATAAGTTCTCGGTTGATAAAATTATCGATTGATATTTCACTAACATTATGATCAATATAAGTTCCAGGCTTTAAGATAAATTAAAATAAAATAAAATAATTAAACATTAATAATATAAATAAAATATATATATATATATATATTAAAAATAAATATATATCAAATAAGCCAAATACACACTTTGTAATTCTTTAACCAGTCTTTTCGTTCCTCTACTTTCTTTTTACTAAACGCCAAATCAATAAAATTACGCTCTTCATTTTGAACTGTTTTAAAAGGTTTCATATGTTGACCTAATGCCGCAAAATATTCTTTAGCTTCTGCAGGGCTACTGGTACCCAAACCCTAGAAAAAATTTAAAATTCTGGTTAATTTATAAATAAATAAATTTACTCAGAATCAAAATTAAGGAAATTATATTTACTTTATAATATTTAATATCCCAGCCTTTTCCATCACTGTGGGTTTTTTTCCAATTTTCATATTCAGGTAAAGTAAAGAAACTTATTTTATTCTTTGTTTTAATATTAGTGCACTGTAATAAAAAAAATGTTCTCGATTAATAATTAATAATTGATATAATTAATATATAATTTATAACATATAATATGTCATACCCGAACAATAGGAGTAATAAATTCTTTAAGAAATCCGGGTATTTTCATCAATGATGGATAAAAGCGATCCAAGAAGTTAATTATTAATCCTTTGATGTGACTGCCGTCATGATCCTAATATTTGAAATTTTTTAAAAGAATTTAGAAATAAAACATCATTCAAATAATAATAATAATAATAATAATAATAATAATAATAAAAGTAATTCATTTGGTTTACTTGATCTGTCATAATCATAAGATGTCCATATCGTAGTTCATCTAAAGAAGTGTAGACTTTATCATGTTGCAAACCTAGAATTTTTTTGATATTTTGAATTTCTTCGTTTTTTAAAATTTGTGCGGTACTGGCATCTCGTACATTCAATAATTTTCCTTTAAGTGGAAATACACCATAATTATCTCTTCCAACAGCAGATAATCCTGCAACAGCTAAAGTCTTTGCAGAATCTCCCTCAGTAAGTATAAGAGTACATTGAGACGAATTCTTCGTTCCAGCATTCTTTGCATCACTTAACTTTTCAATTGCGGAAACCCTATTAAGAGTAATTAAAGATTAATTACAAAAATAAAGATTTATACTCAAATATGGAATAAATATTCATACTTCGATTTCGATTTCTTTGAACCATCAGATTTCTTGAATTCTGACTCTTGCTTATATATGACTTCATTAATGATTTCCTTAACAATTTCAGATTTAAGCACTAAAATAGTAATAACAATAATAATAACAACAACAACAATAATAATAAAGTCAAGATTAAAAAAAAAATATCAAATGAATTTAATGATTTTTTTTTTAAAAAAAAAAAAGTAGAATGTACCTTTATTAATAAAACTAGCATTAAATTGACAGTTCGACCCGAATTCATTTTGCCTCAGAGTCAAAGTTTCTTTGGTTTGGGAATCAAAAGCCGGATTTTCAATCAAGCAATTGATAAAAACCCATAAATGATTTTTCACGATATTCGGTTTAAATTTTGCATCTTTAAGTTCTTTTTTTTTCTTAACAGTTTCAGTAATTTTTCCAACGAGTTGTTCTAAAACGTGATTGACGTGTGTACCGCCTTTAATTGTTGCGATACCATTAACAAAGCTAACCTTTTTTTTTTTTTTATTTTTTATTTTTTTTATAATTATACATTGACATGTCAATTATATCTATAGCATTATATGCTAAAAAAAATTTTTTTTTTTTTTGAAAAATATCACCACTTACTTGATGAAATTGGCCATCAGGACTTGCTGCAACTGCAACTTCCCATCGATCATTTACTATCTCGTGTTGTACGAACGGTAATGTATCCGGATCTGAACTATTTGATTTTACATATTTCATAACGTAATCTTTAAAATTCTTAAGTTCAATACGTTCATTATTTAGATAAACTTTTATTCCCTTAACACATCCAGCTAAATCGTGTACCCGTTTTTTTAATAAATCAATTGTATCATCAGTTAATTCCGTAAGGTTAAATTTATCCAAATCAGGTTTAAAAGTAATTTTAGTATATTCTTCATTTTTGGTATGTTCTTGAATTTTCGGTTCTTCAGTAATACTCATATTATTTCTAAATACTTGTTGATATTTTTTTTTCAATTTTTTGTCAGCAGTTTCCACAATGAATTTTTTGCTAAAAATATTTGTTAATTTTGCTCCGTAACCATTACGACCACCTGTAACCTTCTTCTCATTGTCATCATAATTACTTGAAGTAAGAAGGTGACCAAATATTAATTCTGGAACATAAATTCCTTCTTCTTTATGTATTTTGACAGGAATTCCTTTTCCATTGTTATAGATTGATATAAGGTTTTGTTCTTTATTAATTGTCACTTTTAGTGTGTCCATAGAAGGGTCTCGAATCTATAATAACACATGTTTTATATGTAATGTAAAAATTTCGCGTAAACTAAGAAAGTAGATCAAATATTATAATAAATGATATTCACTTTATTATCTGCAGCGTTTACTAAAATTTCATCAACGATTTTGTATAGTCCTGGTACAATATCCACTTCCCTACGAACGAATGTAAAATGAATGTAAAAATGAATGTAATCAAATGAATGTAATCAAATGAATGTAATCAAATGAATGTAATCAAATGAATGTAAATAATATAAATCAAATGAGCACCCGAATTGCATGGTATCCGAGTCCGAGTCATAAGTCCACATCTTTTCAGTAATTGACTCGGTGGAACCGATATACGTATCGGGTCGCAACAAGATGTGTTCAAGCTGAGATTTCTTCTGATATATCTCTTCAACTGATTTTTGAGACGAAGCTTTTTTATTTGATTTATTTGTAGTAGTGGTAGTTTTTATTATAACAGGCTCGACAATAGACTTGACAACTGTTTCATCTTTTTGAGCCTTTTTAGTCATTGGTTTTAAAACTTTCATTAACTGTGCTTTCGCCTTTGAGGTAGATATATTAACTTTTGAAACATTGTTGAATTTAATTTGTGGCTTTTGGCTTTTTTTTTGAATGAGAAAAAATAAAGGTTTGTAAAAAAAAAATCGCGTTTTAAATTAATGGTCATGATTTGTGCAACTCACATGACCGGCACCGTATATGCCACTGATCGAAAACACGCGGTACGAAAATGAATTGGGAAATTGAATTGAAGATTATTTCGAAAAGCGAATGGGAACCTTGAAATCAAATAAATCGTCATATATATAGCAGTTTTTTATTTTTAAAATCTAAAAGAGAAAAAAAAATAGGAAGTAAATTAAGTAAACAAAGTGAAGAGATAATCTTATTTTTTTATTTCGGGGGAAATTCATTTTTATTGGCTGTTTATTTCTATTAAGCCACAAATTATTGTAAAAAGTTTTTTTTTTTGCCTTGCGATTCACGTGTAATGTTAAAAACGGTAATCTTGGATTTATCGAAATTAAACTAATTTAATTTTTTAAATAATAATTAAATTTTTTAAATAACAATCAAGTTTTTACTAAAATTGAAATCAAATAATGTAAATAATATAACATTTCAAGTTTTTCTAAATAAGTGTATATTGTTATTAACCAAATTTTATTCATGTTTAATAATGTAATAATTACACAAACATATATCATATAAAATTTGATTTGCTTCATTATAATAATTATTTTAGTTCGCTAACATAGTACCAAAATGGAAAATCAAAAAAAAAAAAAAAAAAAAGGGTATGAAATAAAAATATAAAAATAATAAGAAAGAGAAATTGTGTTCATGATATACATTGCATTAAAAGAATATCACACCCCAGAGATTAAGGTAAGATGATAATAATAATTTTGTAAATTGAAAATTAAAAATTAAAAAAAAAAAAAATGTAAATGTTGTTTGCTAAAGGAATTGTAAATATTAACAAAATATGAATGAAAAATGAAAAAAAAAGGAAGGCAACATAGAAATATATCGAAATATTTAATCAAATTTTCAAGCTGTTTTTATGGATAATTGATTGATTGATGAAATATATTAGTCTATTGACAAAAAAAAAACTATAAACATAAGGAGAAATATTGGTTTTACTTATGATGAAAGAAAAAATAATAAAAATGGAATAATTGTTAAATATAATAAAGGAGTTCGTGGATTTACCACTTTCGTTTGTTTCCTCATTAAATTATAATTAATAGAAATATAATACAAGGAACGGAATTCTCCATTACCACCAAAGTATTACAAAATCATATGTACCCCTCCAATATAAGAAAAATAATAATATGCAGAAAATTGTTAAATTATGTTACTATTATTACAATGTTGTTAATTTTTTTTTTTTAATCATCAATTGAAAAACGTTTTCGACCAGTCTCAAGATTGATCGTACCCGCACCATACTTTTGAACTAAAATGAAAAGATAAGAAAACAAAACAAATTAATCATCAAATATTATTATCAAACATTTTAAAAGAAGAAATAATAAAATTATTAATTCATGCTTACAATGATCTATTAATCCAGAACCTAGAATCATAAAAGATTATTATAAAATAAAAATTAATATTAAATTATTAGTTAATTAATTAATTAATTAAATCAATTAAAAAAAGGTTCAAATTATTATTGTTTTTAATTCATACCAAAATTCCTGCTTGCACAATATGCAACAAATAATGAAAGCAATGTCAGTACAATACCAAGAATATCCTAAATTGAATTAATTAATATTAAATTAAATTAAATTAAATTGAATTAAATTAAATTAAATTAATAATTCATTAAATAATCCAGATTAAACGAATGAAACAAATAAAACAAAGGATGAAATGACAAATTACCAAAAGTGTTAATAAATTTTCATCACGTTTAATAATGAATTCGGCTAATATATAAATGAAATTAATTATGGTAACCATAGAAGCCAGAACATAAATGATCATGGCAACTTTATTTTCAGTTCGTACCTATTAGAATTTAAAGAAAGAAGAAGAATTATTAAAAATCAAGAATGATTATTTATAATTATTCGAAAAAGAAAGAAATAATAGTTTTACTTACCCCCCACAATGCTAAACAAACCATTGGAATAACAAGAACCACCATAATACTTTGAATAATAATTGATCGAGTATTATGTGAAGCATCTCCAAACAAGAATACCAAATTAAGAATTTGAAAACTTATCAAAAGAAAGAAATCCAATTTTAACAACAAAAGAAACACTAAAATGAGATTAAATTATAATATATTAGATAAAGAGTTACTTTTTGAAAAGTGAAATTAATCTTTTAACATATTATTTAATTGAAATTTAATACATACCAAGATATGTCCTATACATTTCTAAGAAATATAAAGATAAGATTAAATAGATAATTAAATAAATTTTTTTTTTTTTCAAAGTCAATTTAAGAATGCAATAATAAAAGGGTTTTGTTTTCTTTTTCTTTTTTGTCGCACTGACATGGTTATATTTGTCACCCATAAAACCCAATGTTACTATATGTCCACCCGTAAGCCCATAAGACAGGCATATGTCGAAGGTGCAAAAAAAAAAAAAATAAAATAAAACCCATAATAAAAAATATAATGCATACTTTGTGTTTGAATACTGGCTCCTATTTTTTTATAAATATTCCATCCAAATTGTTTATATAACTTATGTCCTAAGAATACTGAAGCTCCAGCACATACTACCAAGAACAAAAGTTGAGTAACTTCCCATATAATTATAACTTTTGAAAAAGGCTCTTGGTCAGAACTTGCATCAATTAGAATTTGACCATTTATACGGTTGGTCCAATTTTGAGTTTGAATTATTTGTGTAGCTGCAAAGAATAATAATGAAATATTTATAATTGATATTGATATTATTTCTATCGTGTTCTATAATCGATAAATTAATTATTGTTATTATTATATTATTATATATTATATAATTTCAAGCTTAATTAAAGTATATCACGTGAATAAATAAACCATCCTTACTTGAAAGAATAACTAAAAATATAAAAAGTTAAAAAAAAAAAAAAGGAAGTATTTTAGCTTTACAGTTGTTTAGAGTTTAAAATTGTAAATCATATTAAACCAATGAAAACATTTGTAATTTACCGCAGAAAGAGATAATGCTGTAATAAAAGCTTCAAAGACCATGAACCAAATATTTCCATCAAGGATTGATTGGTATTGAGTTTTATAACTTCCATAAGTATAATTTTTATAAAAGTATGTACGGTTGTCATTTTTATTTGAATCATAAGTGCGACCAAGATCTCCTAATCTTAAAATGCTCTCCGAGTTCAACCGTAATATAACTGACTCTATTGCAATAGATATTATCATTTGAAAAAAAGCACAACTAATATATAGAGTAGTCCATTGTGATTCCCTTATCCGAGACCACTATTAAAAATAATAAATAATAATATTATATTAAGGGTTTTATATCAACAAATATAGGAGTTAATATTAAAAATAATATAATAATATGTAAGTAATAATATAATAATATGTAAGTAATAATAGAATAATATAATATGAGAATAATAATAATTTATACATACCAGTTTTGAGCACACATTTACAATTCTCATTGCCAAGAATTTTTGAAGTAAAAATCCTCCCAGAGGCTTTTTGGTGTCGAAAAGGTATAAAAGGTTTATAAACTTTCAAAAGAAATTCCCACAAGGAGAAAAACCTCAAGCTTATGTGAAAAGAGAGTGAGAGAAAATGGTAGGAAAAGGAAATGAGGTGGTAAATTCGCTACAAAAAAAAAAAAAAAAAACAAAACAAAAGAAAAAAGAGAAGGTTTGAAAGAAGTTTTTTTTTTTTGTTTTTTTAATTATTTAAGCAGAATATAAAGTGAAATATTTTTTTACTCTAAATTTTCGAATTTTTTTCTTTTCAGTAAATGCAACAAGTTGATAAATTGAAACGAGAGGAAATTGGGGGTTTGAAGGGAAATTTATGTATTTAATAATTATATGATGTGACATTTTTATAAAACACAATATAATCTAAAATAAAATAAATATAAATATAAATACAAAAGTGTAAAAGTTACACCAAAATTTTAAATTATGGTAAGTTTATGAATTTTCGCATGAATGTAAAGAATTCATGAAAATTGGTGTTACAATGTGATTTGCATTATTATAAACTTACCATTTAATTTACTTGTTATCATCCCCAAATAATTTTTTTAATATTATCCTTAATATTTATTTCCGAGAACTATATCGAATATCGTACCATAAAATATCATTAATCTCATTGATCTTTCAATATTACTCCTAGAAAAAAGAATTCTCATAAAGAAATCTCATCAATCATCAAAGCCGTTAAATTGAGTAATTGGCGTAATAATAATATATAAATGATTTTATAATCCAATTTTATATCTAACGTTTTTGGGGTAATAAAAAGGTGAAAAATTTTATAAAGATAATTTTTTATTTCTCAACTGAATATATATACATCGAATATAAAGTATTATATGTAAATTATACATATAAAATTTCATTTTTTTTTTCTTAAAATGCGTAAGGCATAAGTCTTTTTAATATTTTCCTTTGACCTTTTGTGGCAAATGCTGGTTTTTTCAAACGACGTAAACGAGTTCTCGAAACTCCAGTGTTTAAATGTGATTTTCCAACTCTCCATCGTTTGAGTTTCCCACCACCTGTTACCCGCCATCTTTTTTTTTTTTTTTTGTTTTTGTTTTTTTTTTGAAATAACAAATATATATATATAACAAATCATGAATTATAATAATGAATTATATATATTATATGTATAGATATTATAAAAAAATTTTATTTGAATTATATAATCTAAAATAAAAGTTAAAAAAAAAAAAATAATACCGTTTTTTAGCACCAGAATGAGTTTTCATTTTATATCTAAACGTTTTCTTGGAACGAACAGATTTACTAAATGCACCATTATTAGGTAATAGTACATTATTGAAAATAGAAAACGAAAGTTTGGGACGACATAATAATAAATGATAATAATTTAAAAAAGTAGTAGTAGTAGCATTTGATGACTCAACGGATCTAAAAAGAAAATCTTTTGAAGGTAAAGTACTAATGAATCTAGTAAATTTAGTGGTAATTATTTTTCCATTTCCAATCTGTTGAATCTGCTGTATCTGTTGAGAGTGTTGAATCTGCTGAGTAGTAATAGAGGGAACCAAACGTTTTGTTGTCGACAAAAAAAAGTTGACATTTATTTTGCGACCTAATTAAAAAAAAAAAAAAAATAAATAAATAATTTTATTTAATCTCTTGTGAGGATCGGATCTCATATATATTACCCAACGAAACTCGAGTGAATGAAGAAAACATTTTTTTTTTTTTTGAGATACACAAAGATTATATGCCGATCAAATCTTTTATTTTGCAATGTGAACACGATTCGTGTAACTTCAATCGAATCCAATTATTTTTAACTTATTTGAGACAAACCTTATTTGATCTGCGTAATGTACATTACTTAAATTGTTTAATTTGTTTGTATTTGGATTTTTAGAGGTTATTAAACAATGAATAATGCTTTCATCATAAAATTTTTATTTATTTCGCAAAGTTTTAATACATTGGTTGGTTATTATCGTGAATAATATTTATAATATTTATTATTATTTTTTTTTTTTGTAAATTATTCTTTATAAAATATAAAATACATCCAATAGTAATAATATTATTATAATTCAATAAAAAAGATTTTTCATTTACACATTTTTTGGCATTTAATAAATTTAAATTTATATAATAAATAATATTGTGATATAAAATATATTTTATAATATACGTTCAAATAAAAAAAAAATATATATATTTTATTTTAATTATTGATGGATTTTCTACTTACATACCGACACGAACTTAATCAAATTAATAAATTAATAATAAATAATTCCCCCACCATTACAAAAAAGGATTTTATAGAGTTTTCCTTAAATTTATTTTATAATAAATATAATAATATAATAAATAAATAATACATCATAATAATTATAATTTGCTCAATTCTAAATTAAATAAATTAAACAAATTAAGTAAATTAAATAATTTAAATCAAGAAATTTATTACGCAGATCAAAGATTAAAAAAATAAAATATCAAACATGTCAAATATGTTCACTCAAATATGCGATTACCTATCATACAAAAAGATTTTATAGAGTTGGAGAATGTAAGCTTTTCTGAAGACTACATGGAAAAAAGACGTTCTTGTAGTTCTGATTCCTTTACCTTACAAACTTCAACAGAATTAACGAATGATAAGGAGTTGGAAAATAGTAAACATTTATATGTTCCTTCAAACCAAGTAACATCAATTGTAATAGAAAGGTTTCGAACTCAAAAGTCAATAAAAAGTGAATATATTGAAGTTTGTGATATCGACGATGACTCTGACAGTGATCCCGTGGGAAAAATCAAGAAACAAAAAATACTTGATATTGGTGATGTTCATAGGGAAAGAAATTTGGCATACGAGGTTTTTACTCAAGAGCAAAATTTACAATTGATTAAAATAAGATCTATTTAAATGATGATGATAAAGAATACTTAAAATACTTAAAAAATATTTTAAAATATTTATATTTATAGGCAATGCCTCCTTTAATAATATCAGTAGTAGGATTAATGTTTGCTGGTTGGCTTCTAGATTTAGTGCAAGTATGCGATTGATTAATAATTTAAAGAATAAAAAAAATTTTAGATAATCTTATTTTATTTTATTAATTTAATCTAATTTAATTTAATTTAATTTGATCTTCAATTCTTCAATATTAAATTTTTATTGTTTATAGCATTGGCCAGTTTTTAATGAAGTTCCCGAATTATTTGTTTTGGTACCAGTTCTATTAAATCTGAAAGGCAACCTTGAAATGAATTTAGCATCTCGATTATCAACTTCGGTATGTATTTTAATTTTATTTATTATTTAAAAAAAAAAAATAAAAATAAAAATAAATTAATTAATTAATTAAAATCTAATCTAATCTGAATTATAATATAAAGGCGAATTTAGGTGAATTAGATAAGTCTTCTGTTCGGTATGAATTAATTTGGGGTAATCTTGCTGTTCTTCAAGTACAATCATTGATTGTTGGTGCAGTTGCCGGATTATTTTCCTTTACGGAAGGAGTAATCTTTCATCCGATTCACGTGAGTACTTACAGCGAAATAATGTTGATAATAGTTTCATCAATGGTATGCGCAGCTTTAAGTAGCATGATTTTGGGAACTTTTATGTGTATTCTTATAATATTATCTCAAAGGTTTCGCATAAATCCAGGTAACGTTTAAATTATTTCGTAAGTTTTTTTTTTAAAAAAAAAAAAAAATTATTTTTTACATTAAATTATATAAATACATATATAATATATAGATAATATCGCATGTCCTATGGCATCATCACTTGGAGACTTGCTCACCTTAATTATTCTTGCGAATTGTGGTGAATTTCTACTACGTTATGTTCGTAAGTTACAATTATTAATAAAATTATTAACAAATTTCAAAACAGACAGATTATATCGGAAGATTTTTAATTCATGGTTATTCTTTATTTTTAGAAACTTATATTAGTACCATAATGTTCATGATATTAGCAACTAGTGCATTCTTATGGATACGTATGGCCTGGGTTAATAAATATGTACGAGATCTATTAATAAATGGATGGACGCCGTTGTTCATTGCGATGATTATTTCAAGGTAATTTTTTTTATGTAATTGATGAATTATTGATTATTCGACCTTTCATCATAACAATTATTGAGATTATTAAAAATTTCTTTAAATAGTGTGGCTGGTTTGGTTTTAGAAAAATATATTGAACAATATACCGGACTGGCACTTTTAACACCTGTACTTAATGGTATGTAACAACTATATATAACTATATACAACAATTTTACTGCAGTTCAATATATTAATTAATTAAATAATAATAAATCTCTATATAAATATCAATACAAATTTATAAGGTGTCACTGGTAACCTTGGATCCATATATGCGTCAAGAATATCCACCCGACTTCACGGCGGTGGTGAAGAAGATTATCGTCGATCCGAAATAACACTGTTTCTTATTCATATACCAATTGAAGTTGGATTTTTAATTTTTGTATGGTGGTCTGACGTTGGACATGTCAACCTTTCAATAAATTTTTTAATTATTTATCTAATTGTCTCGGTTCTTTGTGTATGTATTAAATAATTAAATAATAACTAAAATAAATTAATAGTAATAACCAATAACTAAATATAATAATTATAAATTTATTTTTAATTAATTTTTAAATTTGTCTTCTTAGTTAATGTTTACGCTCATACTTGCAAAGAAATTGACTCTTTGGTTATGGAATCATAAATATGATCCAGATAATTATTCTTTGCCTTACATGTGAGTAAATTTCATTTTTTATTTTTCAAAATTTCAATTTTCACTAGACTAATTGTTCATTAATAATTCACTATAAATAGAACTGCCATAGTGGATGTTATAGGTACAGGATTATTGGTATTATGTTATTGGGGATTACAATATTTTTAGATAAAATTTTTTGAATATTATTATTTCCAACTGTTATAATAGATAATCTAATTTTTAATTATAATTCTTAGACTTTTTTTAAAGATAGAACTTTAATTTTCATTCTTTCACTAAAAGACATTTTTTTTTGTAGATATAATTATTTATCAACTATAAAGTTTTTGAGAAACTTTATGTTAATAAAACAGAATTAAATCAAAATTATTATTTTTTTTTTTTTACCAACACTTCTTTCATTAACACTTAGATGTGTAATTATACTAAAAAAAGATTATTTTAATTTTAATAATAACAATAATAATAATTTATTTTTTTTTTTTAAAAAAAAAAAAAAAATCTTATTAAAATAAACCTCCTGACAATCACTGAATTTGTTTATAATTATTATAATTATCAATAAACTATTCAGTACGCAAATGGAGAATATCAAACAAAAATAATTTCTCTTAGAGAAATTATTTTTATTTTCCTTAGGAATTTTATAGTTATTTATTTATCTTATGGTATATAAATATAATTGTTTCTTGGGATACAATTTTATATTCAAACCTAATAAAATTTTTTTTTTATTATTCTTTATACATATTATTGATATATCTGATATTATATTCAATCTGTACAATAAACAAGTAACACATTATCAACTATACTTAAATATATTATTAGGTATTGGAATATGTATATTAATTTTTGTTTTGTTTCTCGTGAATACATTGAATACATTCGTATCTATCATCAACCATCAAAAGTAAGGTAAATATAAATAAATAAATTAATTAAATAATGAATAAATATATAATCTCAAGCAACGACCAAGATCCGTTTAAACCACAATAATCCGCCACGAACTGCAAATTCTTGTTCCTTGATAATTTATTACTATTCTCAAGATATTCTTGTGATACGGATAATAAAATATAATCTTAATATGATTACCAAACTTCCATCTCTTCCATTTCTAATTATTGAGGGAAAAAAAATCCAAAAAGTAAATGTAACAATTTTTATAAATACCGAATATATATATCAATAAATACTGAATAGAAACCTCTCTCTCTCACAGTAACATGGATATGATCATCAAGACCTTCATTCTGGAAATATGTTAATAGAATTCTTGATTCAACCAGCAGGAATGTTGTCAACAGATTTTATACTGCTCCTGAAATATTTGTAGATTCATCATATAGTCAAAGTTTCAAATAATCCTTTTTCTAAAATATATCCTGACCATAATCCTATGTACAAAATCAGAGGTGAATTAAAATCAGAAGTTACTGATGATGCTCTAGTAATTTGATGGATCAAATCCCAGTTATTATTAAAATAATCTAGATTAACGAATATTGTTTTACAGCTTTTTTTTTTTTTTATCACCACCTGGTTATTCAGTTCTGAGATTCATTCATTCTTGAATCTTTACAACTTCTATCATCCAATTTACCACTTATAATATTATGTTTTTCGCGTAATGACATCCTATCCTTTGATTCAAAACTTTCACCTCCGATCTCTGTCATGAAATGATGTTCTCTTATAATTATCTGAAGCATTAACAAAGGAGTGATCTTATAGTTTCCTTTAATTTCAACTTGTTTTATTGAAATATTTTCTTTCTGCTTCTTCTTCACAAGGACGAATAATATTTCTTCTTTAGAATATTTATGATGTTAAACATTATTCTCCTCTATCGAATATGATGATGATGATAACCTATTATGAACGATAATTGTTGTATCTCCTTAATGAAAGAAATTGATTACATCTCATCTTGGAGGAAGATAAGAAGATGATGAACTATCGGAATAATTTATGATATTCGAGATGAAAATGCCGTAACGATAACTCAACTCAACGAATTTAGACATTTAATAGATGATAGGTTATAATAATATTATGTTATTTGTTCATTATTGTGCTACTTTTCTTTATTGTTTGGAAAATCACTATAATCTGATGATCATCAAAGTTCAGAACATTATGTGATTTTGTGATTATTGATATCCAGTCCAGTTAATTTTACACCAAGAATATTGGAAGCTTTAAGTTGCGCCAAAGTGTCTTCAATTCTAATACCAATTACTATCATTCCTAACCTACTTGTATTCTATTCATTTATTATTTGTTATCTCATTTACAGTTCCTATACTTCCTATAGTTCCGATTCCATTACTTACATCTACAAGTGTTAAATTGTGGAGATGAATCTGTTTATTGGTGCTCGGCTTTCCACTTTCGCGCAATTTTTTAGTCCGGTTTAGGATCATAGCATATAAAGGAGTCTGTTATTTGAATATTTTTGATAAACAACCCAATTATCTATAACCCTATAACTTCCTTAACCATTTAACTGTTGGATCGGCTTAGGAACCTTGAACATCAAACGATCTCAGGGAATCGTTTGAGCTCCAACAGGGCCAGTATTGAGTCAACTTAGGAACCTTAAAAAACAGTGGACCTCAGGGAGTTCAATACCGTCGATGACAAAAAAACCCTGCCATCCATTTCCCACTCAAAAGAATCCAAAAATATTCTATTCGGAACATGGACGTTTGAAGTATTTTTTCGACATGAGATGCTTACTTAAGACACGAGTTATCTGCATTCGTTAAAGAAAATAATAATAAAATTAGTGATGTATTTGATATACAAAATTCCTGAATTTTCGTTAGAACATTATGTATACAGTGAAATAAAAACACTTCTCCCAGATATCACTGATGTAAACTTGCGTCAAAGGACATTCAGAGCAAAAAAAAAATTATACGTTACTTATGGGAATAGAAATAGAAAAAATTCAAGCAGTGCAAGTGCAGTTATAAAAAGATCAAGTAATACGTGATTTGGGCAATAATGTGGCGCAGACACAATATGACAATTTTCTTTGAAAGTGATCGGCGTTACAAATTGTAACGCTCGTGAATATCTTCATTAACGAAAATCTCAATAATTTTATCAAACAACAAAGCACGGGATCAATTCAAAGTATGTTGACATTACGAAGGTAAATATAGTTATTCGTGAATTGGGTCTCATTGAATAATGTTAAAAATTTATTGTGCCTCAGATCGATGCTTGCAGAATTTAAAAAGATCTACATAGGCCGTAGTGACGTTCTGAGGTAGCTAGGCAAAGCATCGATCTGATTGAAGAACAATTGAAGAAAGAAACATAGAAATTACCAATTATTAGACATTGGAAACTATATAACAATTAAATTTCTACTGAGCACGAACTTCAAATATTACAAGACAATGCAATACGTTGCAGTACAGAACAGCTATCGTTGACAGACCAAGATGAAATCATTAATACAATAGCTTTTTACCAGGTCCTAAGGTCGGATGCCGCTTGGACAAGTTCTTCACGGAAAAAAAAAATTAGTATTTATACCTGTATCCTTTATTCTAACAATATATATATATTATAATAATTACCCAAAATTGATGAATTTGTCCTTAATTTTTTCCAAAAAATATATCACAATCAGTGGGATCATCATCAAAAGGGATCGGAAATAAATTTAACCGGTATTTACATTTTTTTAAATTAAATTCCTAATTAAATCACTGAATTAAATGCTTAATAAATGATAAATAATAACAGAAATGAATATTTTTTTGATTAGAGTAATAATTAATTATAGAATGTACTTAAACTTTCCAAATTTGTTTAATGCGTTTGCTATGAGTCATTTTGTATGATTTTTTCCCTTAACTCAATTACATGTTTCATTCAATTAATTAATTCTCGTTTTAAAATTAACGGAATTTTTATTTTTAATTCTTGACGAAAAAGTAAACAATCACTAAGATAGCGATAATAATAAAGTTAATAAATTAAATAAATTAAATAAAATAATGAAACTCAAAGATTAAAATAAAATAAAAATAATATATGCCCCTTTTTTCCAAAAATAAATTAATGATCATTAATTATTTGGCATTAATATTTTTTTTCGTAATTTATGCGAACGTGTTTTAATATAAAATTTCGGTAATTCCGAAGTTTTAACGGCTTTATTTGATTTACAATTTTTATTTATGTAACTAAAATAAATGTGAATAAAAGATATTCATTCTCAACAGAAATCTAATTTTCTTGGCATTCACATTCACATTCATATCAATAATAACAATAAATAATGATAATGATAATTGATTCAATTTATTCAATTAATTCAATTGATTCAATTAATTTAATTAATTTAATTGATTCAAAATTAAAATATCTATTCTTATTACATATTTTAAGAATTTCATCGTTTGACCTATATATGTTGTATATATTGTATATATTGTACATATATTTTGTATATTGTGTGTATATTTTGTATATTTTGTATGTGTATCATATACAAGTTGTGTATATTATATATATATTAGATATCTATTATATATATTAAATATATATATTATGTATTCTAAATGATCCCCTCTGCTTTATTGGTAATAAGGTTATTAAGAGTAAAAGTACTAACAAAAAAAAAAAATAAATAAATAAGCAAGTAACTAAAAATAACTTTTTTTTTTTTATTTATTATCCAGTGTAAATCTAACAACAAATATCCGAAAGTTGAAAAAAGTTGTAAAAAAATTTTATACAAAGAATAATTGATTAAAATGGAATCTCTTGAAAGAAAAAAATAAAATAAAAAAACTTTGATAAACTGTAATAAGCAGTACATAATTTATTTGATCTATTTTATTATTTATATTGATGATAATAAATATTATTACTTTATGACTATTAGAGTTTTTCCGAAAAACGTATGTCAATACGTAATGCCAACACGTAATAACATGTAATGAGAAAAATATTTATAGTTTGTCATGTGAGTTTACATTAAAACTATATATTGATGGGGATGTGATATGGGATATGAGGGGGAGGAGGAGGAGGAGGAAGAGTAATGTGTGAAAATAATATAAATAATAAAGCGATTTGACAATAGAAAAGTGTCACAAGACCGTCACAAAAATATCATGGTTGAATGAAAAAACAAATATAATATTGTATTAAAATATTTGTTATATACAAAGTACAGTATACTGTATATTTCTCCATTCGGTGATAATATTAATAAAATAAAGGATGATATCAGTAGGAATTTTTATCCGATTTTTGTTTTTTTTATCAGATTTTTTTTTCTTTTTTTGCGTTAAAGAAAGAAACCAAATAAAACCAATTGTGATACAGTTTCCTTTGAAACCGAAACCTTTGTTATCTTAATTAGAATTAGATAGAAAAAAAATTTTTTTTTAAAAATTCTAATTTTAATTTTAATTTTAATTTTATCTTTAAAGAATTAGAAGAAATAAATAATTATGTAATTTTTTTATTTTATAATATAGAATTCTAAAAATAATTTAATTATTTTCTTGTAGATATATATTTTAAAGTTTTTGGAAATGCCCGATATCTTTTGTCAGCTGAGAACTTTATTATCTTTTTATTATATTAAATAAATGATCATTATACATTATCAATATTTTATTTTTTTTATTACCATATTATTATTATTATTATACCGTTACCGTTATATTATTTTGTTGCATTATTATTATCATTGTTTCCGTTAATTCCCAAATATTCCAAATGTTCCAAAATACAATATTCCAGATATTAATATATATAATTAGTTAATTTTTAGTTTTTTTTTTTTAGCTTTTTTTGGATTATAAATCTACATTAAGATAAGATAACAGAAAAAAGCAGCGTATCGAATAAATAAAATGGTTGGTGCGAAAAATCAAAAGTCGCATGTCATAAAAAAAAATTGTGAGAAAGCGGGAATGTGAATGAATTGTGAATGCATTTTCACAGGCACACAGAAAGTACACAAAAAGCACTTGTTATATATATATATATAATGTTGATATGTAATAGGAAAATTTTATCGAAGGTTTTTAACTACGCAAACTACGCAAAATCACAAATTACACGAATTACACAAAATTATACATCTCACATAAATTACACAAGTTACACAGTTACACTAATTACAAAAGTTATACAAATTTGGACTACTGAAGTCACTTATGTAACGATAGATTCACCAAAGAATTACTGAAATTGTTAATTTGAGAATTGTTGAACGAACGAAGAATAAATTGTTGTACGAGAGCAGTAAGAAGGAGAGAGAGATAAAGGGAAAAGGAAAGAGATAAAAATGATGCATTAACCATAATAATAATATTATTATTATTATATGCAGGTTACAATTTAAATTACAATGACAACATTACAACATTAGCAGCTGATAAATTATGTTTATGGTATATGTTAATTATTGTTTTTTGAACTTCTATCGGAATCTTTACTCCTATTTACCGAATTCTAGATTTTATTAATTTTTTTTAAAAAAACTTTTTAATCTAATAATTTATAATAAACAATTTTTTTTTATCTAAACAGTAAAGTAACGCCAAGGTTCCAATGTTCTCGATTGATATGCTCGATTGCTTTTTTTTTTGCGATTACCTGTACATGATGCATTCATTAAATCAGTATCTTGATGTAACTTTACTTTATAAATATATTTTTATAAATATTTTACAAAAAAAAAATCTTTTACCCGCAATCTTTTAAGTTCAGATAAGTATAAATAAGTATAAATAATTATATCAATCAATAAATATCAATAATATTTGAGGTATGACATTTATCCAAAAATAGTATACGATGAATGAAAAAATATTTTAATAAGGACGATCAAACGAGAAAGAACATCTGCGAGAATATCTGTTATCTTATGGCTAATACACATATACTAATTGGGGGGATTATTTGGGGTAGGTAAAATTATACTCAAAAAAAAAAAAAAAAAGATATATTAAAATAATATATTCAAATAATGTATAAATATATTTATGTGTTATTTTATTCAACACATACAGTACAAAAACTGTACAAACAGATTCAACACACATAAACAATCTAATAAACACGAATTCACTGTGTAAATCGTTCGTTCGATTCGTCAAATTTACTCAGTAATATTTAATTATTTTATCACAAAAAATTATCTATCACCTGTCACAATTGCAATTAATTTTTCCATAAATAAACCAATCAAAAAACTTTTTTGGATAAATAAAATAAAAATTTTAATTATTATTTTGAACGGAATATCCGTATACCCGTCATATCCGTCATATCATATCCGTCATTAATTTTAATTTAATTAAATTAATTAATTGTATTTACGATAATATTTACGATAACATATTTTATAGAGAACTTATAATATGCATATATATATAAATATTTTTATTCACGCTATTCATGTATTTTCTCTATGTAATAATAAATGAAATAAAATATATTTTTGATTTTACTAATTTTTAAATTAAAAATTTAATTTATCAATGACATTTACGACAGCACAATAGTCCGACAGCATAGTCAATTGGTCAATTGACTAAATCTAACTTCTCATAGTATACATCAAACTTGAATATGTGTGTGATGATGATTCTGTGCTGTCATTTGATAATTTTATTATTATTATTATTATTATTATTATTATTATTATTATTATTACTATTATTATTATATATATATATATTTTTTGTTTTTTAGGGGTGGGAGAAGTTGGATGTTCCAGATAGCATAGATAGAATTTCGATAATATTCTATGCAGAAATAATAAAAATAATAGTTCTTGTTAACCACATTTGACAAATTAGCATACATTAAAATCTCATAGACGTGTTCCAAATTAAGAGGATTTTTAGGAATTTAAGGAATTTTCTATTTCGTCAAATTTAAATCATGTCTAAATAAATGCTTCAGGTTAATAAGCTGGTTAATTAATAATTGATGATTAATACAAAAAAAAAGACGCTCCTTTCAATTCCTCTCCCACGAGGGTCAAACCCTAATTTATAAATAGAATAGGAGATAACGAAAAAAAAAAAGATAGATAACCCATACAAATTTACAAATACATATACAAATACACGTACAAATTACACATCCCTTGAGAAACCTGAGGAAGACGCAACCCCATTGAATGTACAAATTCCAATTAGAATGAGAAGACAAAGACGCACCCACTATCAAAAAAATTATTTAAAATATAAACAAAGACGCACCATCAGAACAACGACACAGCATAACCAATCAAACAACTCAAACAGCGAACCACTCAAATACTCGTATCACACATAACAATCAAAAAATACCAAATTTCGAAAGTGCAATGACTGACTGATTATCTAAGGTGCGTCAAAAAGTCAACCATCCATCATCGTAAATTACCACAAATATCATTAAATACCATTGACCGCAGTGAGGACAACTTTTATGGGAAAAAATTTGACTATCGTAATTGGTTAATTGGTGCGCTTATATGTATGTTAGTGCATTTAGTTTATATTTGAGTTTAAATGTCTGTATGCTACTTCTATTATTACTTGATATATTATTATTATTATTACTTTATTGTGGGAAATTCAATTGATCCTTTTTTTTGTTTCATTAAATGTTTCAAAATCGGAATTCAAATCCGGAGAGGAGAGACAAACTAGACAATGTGATGATGAAATTGGTGATAAAATTATAAAATTGGGGATAAAATTTTAATTGGTTTTTTTTTTAATTAGGCAATTGATATGATATTGATGTAAATTATATTGTTGTAAATTATTGTTGTCATAAACGTAAATTATATTATGTAAATTACATTGTTATGGTATATATTAAATTGTTGTTGTTATTTTTAAAATTATTGATAATAAAACGAGAGAATGTTTTCCTTGAAATTCCGTGATATTTAATATATTCAAAATAAAATATTCAATTTAATAAGTTAATAAGTAATGAGATCAATTCAAAGTTCAGGTATTGTATAATCAATCTAAATCTAATCTAAATATAACCAATAATTAAGTCCAATATTAAAGGATCGATAAATCAGATACAATTTTTTTGAATGAGAATTTGCTAATTTCAAAAAAGAAAAAAGATTTTTAATTAGAAATATTTACCAATAATGAGTCATCAAATATTATATTAGACAAATAACAAATGGAAATAAACCCAAGATTTAACATGAATATGGAAATAATAATAATAATAATAATAGAAATAAATTATATCTTGAATAAAATGAGTAAACAAATAGTTAAAATCGCAATGAATTATTAAAATTACCAGATACAAGAAAATAAGACACAAAGCACACAAGAAAATTAATAAGCACAAGAAATTAAGAAATCAAGAAATTAAAGTTTAAAAATAGGTGAATAGTAATTATATATAGATATAGAGAGAGATATAATACTGTGTAGTTATATGCTCCTTTAAAATACTTATTGTTCTTGATTTTTTTTGATTGCTTGATTCGTAATGCATCAATTTCTTTTTTTTTTTGATTAATAATAATAATAATAAATAAAAATAAACTATAATAAAAAAGCATGCATAACAAAAAAAAATAATAAACTATAATAAACTATAATAAACTATAATAAAGGGTATTTAAAAAATTCTGAATCGGAGTTTTCAAAAAAAAATGTCTCAATTTGTGTCATTGTTTATTTTTTTCAGTTTTCTGTTAGAAGAAATTCACCTTTTATATATACCCATATAAATCTTAGCGTTCTCCTTTATCACCTTCGCTTTATCATATTAATTCTTATTTCTTATTATATCTCTTCTATACGCACATCATCTATTGTGTATAAGTCGGAGATTAGATATCAAAGACGTTCTTGATATTTGAGAAAGATCTTTAAATGCTTAAATTGTTTTAAATTGTTTTTTTTTTAATTTGTATAAATTTATTTATTACAAATCAAATCATAATAATTAATAATATAATATTAATATTAATAATAAGCTTAATAATATATTAAAAGACCAAGGCCATATATAGTTAAATATAGTTTACTCCCTCAATTATCTTTTTCTTTCCATTTCACTTATTCATCTTTTTTCTTCATCTCTTTTTTTCAAACTTTGTAAAGTTGTGTAACTTCTATTTTTTACACAAAAATATGTATCGATTTTATCACTTTTAGTCACATCTTATATTTCACTAATTATGTCTCACACCTTATTTTTTATAACTGTAAATTCGTATTTATGTATATTTGTATTCAAGTGTACATTTTTGTATTTTATGTGTGTATATTTTTTTACATAATTTATACTTTTTATTATATTATATTTTATTTTATTTTATTTTATTTTTATTATGCTATTGTGTCTTATTTTACTTCAAGTTAACTATATATATTTATTTATTATATGTTTATTGTATGTTATAAAATATGTTATGTGTGTTTAATTTAAAATTAAAGTCAACTTTTTGTTATTGTCAATTTTTTTTATAAATAACGTTGTTTCAAAAAAAAAAAAAAAACTTTAACCACTTCTAAAGTGCCTGAATACAAAAAAAAATTGTTCAAAAAGTTTTCTTCTTTTCTTTTTCTTAACGAATACACCAATTTTTCTTAAGTTTATTATTATCTTTTGATTTTTCGAATAAACCAACTCACAAGTCTTTAATAACTGATAGAATATATAAGTACGTCTATTTCGTTTTTTTTTTTTTTCGTTGTTATTGTTTTCATTTTATTTTCTTTTTGGTTTGTTTATTTGAAATAACAATCAACAAATTAAAAATATTATTTTCGCAAATATTTGATTCAACTCTTTCGTACTTTATTCACACTATTTTCATATTCTCCTTTTTCTTTATCCTTATTCGTTTCGAACACCATTTCGTATATTCTTTCATATATCTTCTTTGAATTCCACAAACTATTTTAACCAATTTATTTAAATAATTTATTTATTATATTTATTATTAAATTATTTATAATTTTATTAATTTTTTTTTTTGTTTTACGTCTTTAGAATTAATCTTTCAAGTAATGCAGTCTCACTTTACTCAACCAACTATTGCTGCCAATACATCTGAAGTTATTCACTGTGTAAATAATAATCACATCGACTTTGACATTTATTCCCAAGATACAAATTCTTCAGATGTAATTGGGAATTTATCATATCCCCAAGAATTAATTCCTCAAGGTATTTTCCAAGAAGGATATATTGATTCACCCCATAATTCATCCGATCCGAACGTATCGGCTAATTTTAATATTCGTCATCAAATCTTACAAATCTTATCACCACCTGCAGAAAATTTTTGTTTCACCTCCACAAACCAATCAACTTTATCAAATACTACAAGTACTTCGCCACAAATCGGCATTTCCAAAAACGAACAAGTTCCGTATTTCTTCCCATTTTCACCGCAACCTGCTCAACCTTTGACGGTTTCTGACTCAATAAATATAATAAATTCTCCTTACATAAATCCGTTGTTACTATCTCCCATATCAAATAATACCAACAACATACATTCAACTGTTGGTATACAGCCTGGTCTAAGTGAGATACCATTTAATATAAATACTCCGATAACTCCGGGGTTATTCCTTTCTCCAATCGTCTCGTATAATCCTGAAAACGAGAACGATCAGTGTTTTTCAAACGGTTCGTCTGTTACGAATACGCCTTTCTTTGTGCCTCCTACACCTACTTTTACGACACCAATAGTCAAAAACGATTTAGTTCTTTACGAGGACAAGGATACAGAGTTTTATAACTTATTTGACGATTCTGAAACGCTTTCGACTCCCTATTCGCTTCCTCAGCATCACCTAGACCAGAATTATATAACTTATATCCCTAATAATAACTTCAATAATATCTGTAATATTAATATAAATATGGCGGCCGTTTCTCCTACCGAAGATAAAACCGAAGCATCAATTGAAAATATTACTGGAGTAATTTCTCCCAATAGTAGTGGTCCAAGTTCCGTTTCTCCTTCTGCTTCTTCTTCAGCATCACCATCTGTTGTTGAAGAATCCATTTCTCATGTTGATGAAAATACTACTGAAGTTGTTAATAACACTAACACTTCTCTAGGTGGATCTCCTGCTGTTTCTTCGCCAAATTCTCCGGTAACTACTCCTCGTTTGGTAGCGATTCGACCTCGACCGCAAGAGGAGGAGGATGATAATCCGGATCCTCCTCGTAGAAGTAAAAGACAACGAAATAGGAGTATGTCGGATAATGATGATGAAAACGATGAAGAAAATGAGGAGAAGAAGTATAACTGTCCTGATTGTGGACGTGGTTTTAATCGAAAATTTAATATGCAAACGCACAGGCAGACGCATGATCCAAATAGAGTCAAACCATTCGCTTGTGAACATCCAAATTGTGGTTCAAGATTTACTCGAAAACATGATTTAAAACGACATATTAATGGTATTCATAAAGGCGAGAAAGTTCACGAATGTACATCTTGTCATAAACCATTTTCACGCAAAGATGCTTGGAAGAGACATATCACTACATGTGGAAAGATGTAATTTATAAATATAATAAATAATTGGAGGTTTATAGTTTCTATAAATTATATTTACTACCCTGAAAAAAATTTAAAACACCTTTTTCACGCTTCCGTAAGCAGCATCAGCAACGTATATAATTTTATCGAGAATAAATTTTTTTTTTTAAAAAAAAAAAAAATTGGACTATATTGTTTTTTTTTTCCTTTAGTTTAGTTTTATAATAATAGTTGAAGCCATATGGTGATTAAAAAAATTTTTATTATTATATTATAATTACTATTTTGAATTATTATCTCTGTCTTGTATAAATCACAAAAAATTTTTATTATTACATAACAAGAAAAAAATTTTTTAATTATATCACTTTATGGCAAAAAAAAAACAACTCAATTTTTTGTCCAAAGAAAAAAACAATTCTCGTATTAAAATTTTATCTCCGCTTCCCGGCCGTCGTGTTTGTAATCGCATCATTTCAAAATAAAAAAAAAAAAAAAAAAACAAAAGAAATGCGCGAACATCTAAAAGGCCGTATATACGGATTATATAGAAAGGCAGCAAATAGATTTAAAGGCAATACCAAAATATATATATACTGTATATGTATATATAACTTTTGATTCCCTTTTTTGCCTCGCTTGCTTTCCGTGTTATGGTTGTAAGAAAGTTGATTTTTTTGAATCTCTCATGAAAGAAATAACTTATATTATTATTATTTTTTTTTTTAATTGCAAGCTCTTTTTTTTTAATACAATTCCCCATATTTCTTGATTCCATTTTCTTGATACTGTTTTTCTTATTGCGTTTCTTTAATATATATATATATACCTATTTTCCTTTAAAAAAAAAAAAAAAAAAATTGAAAAAGAAAATTTTTAAAAAAAAAGAAATTTTAATGAAACATTTTTTTGAAAAAAAAAAATTTTAGATAATCGTTATAGAATAGTTTTTTCTTTTATTTTTTCTTTATATATATATATTCTTTTGTATATATATATATAAATCTTTTTTTTTCTCGTCTCTCTTTTTTTCCTTAAAATTTTATATCCCAAATAGTATACAAATATATCATTAGAAAAAGATTATGATCAAAGAAATTCTTCTTTTCTTTTTCTTTGCTTTAATAACCTTACCTTGCTAGGATATGATAAATCAAGATAAATAAGAATATAATTGGAATAATTTGGTGGGGTTTTTTACGAATTGAATTTTTTTTTTTTTATGTGTACAAAAAAAGATGATGTTAAGATGAAAAATGTAGTTAGTAAGAAATAGATGTAATAGTAAAGATAATGATTGTGTGATAGTAATAGTAGTAAGAGATGTAAATTTAGTAAGGAAAGATTTAATTTTTTTTTCTCTGGGGAAAAAAAATCATTTTTTCTTGTGTAGATAATACTAAAAAAAAAACATCAAATTTTTTTTTTCACTCAATAAAAAAAGTTATTATGGTTGACCTTCATATATATATCTCTTCCTTTAATAAAATGAAATCACGTATTTAAATGATTTGAATTATTTGAAATTTGCAAACAAGATATGAAATTTCATTCACCATTTATTTTGTAGAGATTTACCATTTAGAACGAAAGCGTAGAAGTCTTTACTTTATTCTTCTTCCAATATTATTTGTGCATACGCGAAACATTAAAGAAATCCTTTAATGCTGCGGACTGCGGACTGCGGGAAAGAAGTTACGCGTTTTTCGAGGTGGTGTTTTTTTTTGGTGCGAAGAGTAATTGTTTTCTTTAGGAGACGATGATGATCATCCTTAACAGTTACGTAGTACAAGTTATGACGACGTGCGTGTTAATGGGGACGTGCTGTAGAACATCTTTTGACAGGTGTAGAAAGTTGTTGAACAAAATTACAATAATATCGAAATTACCAAAATTGACCAGATGTTATTTTCACATCATTTTTAATGTAACGGGATTAAAATAATTAAATAGAAAAAAATCCTTCTCTTCGAAAATTATTCTACACCCCCGTGACAATTAAATTATTATATTAACGAATTAAAATTTTTTTTTTTTGCGCATAAAATATAATTATATAATAATTTTGAGTATAATGAATCCACCAACCTTACCTACCGAAGAAGTTATTCCGTTGATAGTAAGGTTAGCTACAATATATTTTACAAATTAGAAAGATGATATTATTTCTTTAGTATACTTTAGGAATTAGGTTCGTGTTTAGAAGGTGTTATTATGTATTTTGATTTTAATTTGTAAAAATCTTATTGTAAAATAAAAAGAATACTTTAAATAAAAATTTATTTTTTTATATATTAATATATTAATACAATACTTATGAAATTTTGTATTAATTTTTTTTTCTTGGTGAATAGTGATTATTTATTACTGGATCTATATGTGATCAAATATATTTATTTATTTGTTAATAAAACGAATTCTTTGTATAAATAAATAAAAAAATTATATTAAAAAGTTCAAAAATAAAAATTACTATCTATATATTCTATGATATGATTATTATAGTCAATTATGTGAATATGGATATTCTCAATTGGCTCAAGTAGTTGCAGAACAAACGGATACTCCAGTGGATTTAACACCTAGTTCAAAATTATCAGAATTACTTTATATTGCAAAGGAACAAGGTTTTCTTTCTTTTTTTTTTTTTTTTTTAAAGAAAAAATCTTTTAAATCTCTATTATTATTATTATTTATTCATTTTTAATTAATTTTATTTATTAGATGAATGCGATGAAATGCAACCATGCGAAATTCCTGATGAGGATCCTGATTCTGATGAAAGTAGTAGTCCAGGAGAAGATGGGGTTTATCATTCAAAATATTTGACTCATGTTGATCCAGAAACTAGAAATGGTAAAAATTTTCTTCTTTGGATTATTCTCGAGAAATCGTTTAAATCAATATTTATTATATATATATATCAACTTATTATATATCAATTGTATTAATTGTATTTTACATAGTTCCTAAACCTGCCCCTAATTATTCTACGTGGTATATGACTACTCATCGAGCTGCCTCAACTTGTGCAATATTTAGTGGTGATGGTACGAATATATATATGCATATAATATATTTATTGCTCGAAATTTAATCAAATTGTGATAATCTTAATACAATATTATCATCTTTATCTGTTGTCCACGCGTCAAAAAAAAATTTAAAAAATTTAGGAAAGTATGCAGCCACCGGATCAGCTGATGCTTCTTTAAAAGTTCTTGATACAAGTAAAATGAATAGTCGTTCAGATGAAGATAGACCTGTTATACGGACTTTATATGATCATTTAGCAGTAAGAATTTAAATAATCTTTATATTTAATGTGGTTGTTGATCTGGTAATTTTTACAGGTGACAATAAATTTGTTTTATTCGTTTAAATATATTATAATAGGGAGTAAACGATTTATCATTTCATCCAAATGGTCTCGTTCTTGCTTCATGTTCAGATGATCAAAGTATCAAATTATTTGATTTGTCAAAACCCGGAGTTAAGAGATCATTTAGATATTTGCAAGTAAATTTATGTTACAATTTATATTTATTTGTTCAAAAAAAAATTTTCATCAATCGGAACACATTACAACAATTACAACTTATAAATTTTTTTTTATATAGGATACGCACATCGTAAGATCTATAGCATTTCATCCATCAGGAGATTATATATTAGCAGGTTTTTTTTTGGTAGAAACATTTGCTTTTTCATGAGTTATTATTATTAAATCAAGTTCATCTTCTTCTATTCATATATATATTAAAGGAACTGATCATGAATCTGTGAGAGCCTATGATGTAAAAAATTTTCAATGTTTTACAGCTTCCACTGTACCAGGTGATCAACACAAAGGCGGAATAACAAAAGTAAAGATATTTATTTTCAATTAATTTCAATAAATAGAATAAAGAATAATTTTATGTAAAATTATTTAAAATTATTAGGTTCGATATTCTACTAATGGATCTCAATTTGTTACTTCATCAATGGATGGTAGCATAAAAATTTGGGATGCAATGAATGGTCGATGTACAACGACTATCGAAAATGCTCATGATGGTGCTCTTGTTTCCAGTGTAAAGTTTTCAAAAACTGGAAAGTATGTTCTTTCTGGTGGAAGAGATTCTATAGCTAGATTATGGGAATCCATTAGTGGAAGAATGGTTTTACAATATGAAGGTGCTACGCATAAGGTGAAATTTTTGAATTTATTAAACTTGTATTGTATTAGACACGTATAATATGTATAATATGTATTCTGATTGCTAAAATTCTTTAATAATATCGATTAATCATAAATTAGGATAATACACTACAAACAACTTTTACTTATAATGAAGATTATGTTCTTAGTAGCGATGAAGTACACAATACCGTTGTATGCTGGGATTCACGTACCGGGAAATGTCTTAAACGTTGGGGTGGTAAGTTTTCTTTAATAAAATTCACAATTTCGAACTTCATATAATGACCTTCGCCAAATGCGTTCATCAATTTTTATGAAACCCGTTTAAATCTTTCGTAGGACATGCCAGTACTATTAGATGTATTGCTGCATCACCAACAGAACCTGGATTTATTAGTTGCAGGTATTTTCTTTTTCATATTTTATATTATTAATTATATATATTTATTTTTATATATATATATTTACTTATTTATTTATTTATTTATACTATCTTTTATTTTTAAAATTTACAAAGTGACGATTTTCGCGTTAGGTAATGATTTCTTTAAATATTTGATATAATAATCAATTATAAATTATTATTAAAATTGAACATTTTACTTCTATATTTATTATAGGTATTGGAATTTAGATTAAAAAAAAATATTAAAGTGGTAATTTAAAAGTTAGAAGTAATTATTATCGGATTTACTATAATAGAGATTTAATGGTCGACTTTTTTTTTTAAAAAAAAAAAAGAAAGTCATTTACAACTTTATTAACTGAATTGCAAATTTTTTTGTGACAAGATTAATTAATAAAAATATTTGTTATTTTAATTTTTTTAACATTTCTTCTGTAATTGAGAAATTTTATCCCGATATTGCTTTCTAGATTAATGTATTAAAAATTTTTGTATATAAAAAACCAAATTTTTTAGGCGAGACCATGAAAGTTACATAACTATTATTAAATTAAAATATTACCTATATAGGTGTAGAATATCTGTATATTGGATACTCAAATATTCCGTATAAATTGTAGTAGATAAGCAATATTTTAATCATTTGCCCGAAAAACAATCCAACTTAGAGAATTGAAAATTCATTTTATAAAAACTCAAACTCAAATTGATTCTAATAGTTTTCAACCTTCATTTGCTATACAAATTTCTGATTTCAATGAAATAACAAAATGTATTGCGTTGATAAAACCCGAATTCACATGTTTTTTCGTGCAACCCAATTTCTCATATATATACAACCTTAAGTATTTTTCATGAAATCCGTCGATTATTTCGACTGTGCAATACTAAACGAATTTTCTACTTTTGTATTGCTCATGTTTTATCATAAGAAATAACAGGCCTCGGAATCTTTTAAGATGATGATAAAATTAATAAAATGCAATTTAAGTTACTATAAAAATTACGTTTTGCACATGATTAGCTCGTAAAATAAATTTATTAAATTACAAAATAATCTAATAATGATAATAAATCTGACTAGTGATTCAGACTAAAGGGTTTAGGACGTTTAGGACAGTTTAGGGCACAACTAAAAGGCGAAATGTAAAAGGACTTTTTGCTATGGGCGAAACATTATTTATTTCCTTAGGTTTAGGACTACTACCACCCTGGGTGATTATTGTAGCAATATGATTAATAAAATTAAAAGATAGAAAAAGTATGGGCAGGTTTAGGACGGTTTAGCCCGAATCATTAAATATGACCAACTTCTATATAAAAATCATATTTTTCTTATTATTGACCCAATAATCTTTTTTTATTCAATACTTAAATTTGTAAATTTTTTTCAACTCTTAAGGGGTCGCGAAAAATAGTCAGAGACCTGCTTACCCAAGCATCTCATTTTAATGAAGATGATTTAAACGCACTGAATGTAAGATTTATATCAGCCAAAGAATTTCAAGAACAGTACGTTTGCCCTAATATAAGCAGACAAACAATGTTCAGCTGAAAATTTTGATGTTGAAAAAATTAGTGATTTTTCAGATGATAAAGTCCGAACTTTCTTTTACAAACTGCATAACGTTACAAGAAGCCCACCAGGAATACCTGAATCTAGGATTCACGAGTTGGTTTATGATTTGCTTTGTATTTCTGGGCTGAATGACTGGCCCTTGAATATATCGTGAGTAATTTAAAAGATCTGTGTCTTATTCAAATGACTTTCTAAATTTTTCTTCTTCAAAATTTAGAATTCATCTACCAAGTGAATTGTGTATCTTATGTGAGCCTTATGTTTCAGCAACTCCCAAATTTGTGATTAACAAAAAAAAATCTGTAATTATTTCAGAAGTATGTAATTTTTTTTATTGTTTGGCAGGTCAATATCTTTGATTACTTGAATAGACTTTTTTGACAGAATATGGAGAAATGCAAATTGCTGCCAAAATATTTGCTTGCGGAAATGAAAATGCACGTATGACTGTTTCTGATCAGGTTTTATTTGCCACTCGTTTTATCTCTACCTATACTACATTTTACAAGGCTGAGATTTCAGCAGAATATTGGAAGAGCTTGCTAAAGGTTTACCCAGAAAAAATTCAATTGAAATTAAAAGATGGTCAGGAGAAATAATCATAAAAGTGGTTTTGATCTTGCAGGCCCAAATGGAAGGAAAGCGGTGCTGACTGCGTTAACCAAAATTCGTCAATTTCTTTTGAATCAGTAATAATAGCATAATGTGATTAGTTTAACTGTGCCTCGAGGCATTTTACATTTCAGCACTATTTATTACAACTAAGAAATTTCATGACATATTATTTTCTATTTCACATTGTTAATTCATTTTTTTTGAATCTTTATTAGGTTTGTGAAATGTAAATTGCATATTAAAGTTAGCAAATTATGAAAACCTTCATCATGTTAAGTTATAAATTTTGGATACTTGATTAACGAAACCTTTAATTTTTTGTATTCTTTCGGAAATAACTATTTCTGATTTCTCATCATTACCATACTTCAAGAAGAAAAATTCCGTTATCTTGACATATCTTTTTAACCGATCACGATTTACATCTTCAAATTTTTTGATATCTTTATACCAGCTATTGCTATGGAACCGATTCCGGCTACCTTGTACTTCTAATGCAATTTGATATTTTTGAAGAAGGCATTAAGTACTATGGTACTCAATTATTGACTCCTCATTAAGAAGTATTTGGGCTATTAGAATACATTTCTCTTGAAATTTACAATTTTTCTTAGACTCTAGTTCTTTTTTTAGTTCATCTATATATCGATGCTACCAGGGTGAAACACATATTATTTTGTAGCCAAGAACAATATCTTTCTTTTTATCTTAGAAATACCTTAATAGAAAATCACTCCACGTGAGCGAAGTCGAAAAAAAACACAAAAATTTCTGGAGATTTTACGAGTTTTCGGCTTCACTAAGATCGAAAGAAAGGTATTGTTCTTGGCTACAAAATGATGAATTTCATCTCAGCGTTTGAAATTCAATGTGCAGAATGTGCACTAGCACAAAATTTGAAAATTCCACACATAAAAAAAGGCATCCGCACAAATTTTGCATATAGAATTCTAAATTGTGTATATTCTGCACAGGATTTTCAAACACTGTTTCATCTCAATAGCATCGATATTCGCAGAGTTATTATAGTTTAAAAAAAATTTCCGTGAAAAAATCGGGCAAAAAATTTCTGGAAAATTTCACCCAATTTTCCACGGACTTTTTTTCTTTTGAACTATAATAACTCCGCGAATATCGATGTTATCAGGATGAAACACATATTATACTGTAGCCAAGAACAAGATGGTTTTTTTATATATAGAAATATCTTAGTAGAAAATCGCTCTACGCTTTGCAAATCACGAGCGAAGTCGAAAAACTGTAAGAAAACGTGAAAATTTCAGGAGATTTTCACGTTTTTTACGGTAAACACTTGTAAATTCTGTGTATAACTATTTTATATTTTTAATAACCTACATTCTACAATTAGGTCACGAATCTTCGCAACCATAACAAACTGAATATTCTACCGAAATCCAAACTATCTGGGATGAATTTACTGCAATATTTGATGAATGAAGAAAAAAGGAAAACGATCCCACAAAAATGTACAATATTCTATTTGAAGAAATTGGACTCAGTTTGCAAGTTTCTATAGACATCAAAAAAAATCCCCGCTACGTACCACATTAGATAAAATTGATGCCTGATTGAGAAAGAAAACCAGGAAAAAAAGATAATTCCGTTATTATTAGTAGTAGCAATAGAAATAATTTTTCGATAGTAGAATTTTAGATGATAGCAGTAGTAATAGAACTGCCATTCTTTACTATGCAAAGGGGCCTAGGATCCGGCAGGCATTTAATATATGTTTTATTCCTCCCTCTTCGTTCCTGCCCTACACTTCTATCTGCTCGTTATCTTTACCGACCTTTACAATGTAATGAAACATTAATTCGTGATCCATGAGTTAACTGCAATAAATCATATATAATTTTGGTGCAACTTTTTTTCAATAACTAAATAATTTTTATCCTTAGGAAATGATTCAAAACGTCAATTCTTGTTTTACGAATCAAGAGAAACCAAAGAAGTTTGATATTCTCTCCTTTACTCATTGTTAAATATGTAAATGGAGGTGTTTTGATAATTTGATATGGATTTTCTAGGAATCGCGAGATTCTCAAATTGAATAAAAAGTATACAGTAGTAATTATTTATCACCAGATAATCTTAATATGATTTGCACTTAACGTTCACGCAAAGACTTCGACCTATGGTTATTTTTATTGATATATCAAATTTTCATGTGACAAAATAGTTATCTTTTTGATGTATCTATAAATAAATAATTAAAGGTATATCAAAAAATAACCACTTTTTTCACGCGTATCTTGATATATCAAAAAAATAACCATAAGTTCTATTAAAAATGAAACTTTTGCCACGTTCGCAGCTATTAATTCCATTTAGTCACGGATAATTCACGTGATATCACCAAATCCTTTGTGAAAAACTACCGTGGCGAACTTTGAATTTTTTGCATCTCGGCTTTTTACCTTTTTGTTCATTTCCAAAATAGATACATGAGCATTTAATCGAAAAGTGTCGGATTGGGATATTATTGAATTCCTCAATGAATGTGACCTAGAACCTTATATGCAAAAAATTGAGTGTTACCTCAAGTCTCTTGAGTTGATCGTTGATACAGAGAGTGGTCAAAGGCGCGAAAAAGCTTTGGAACTTCTTAAACTTTATAAATTGGCAAGTATTCGTGAAAGTTTTTTTTTAAGGATAGGTAGCGTGGTAGGGGTCTTCTCGATGTCTATCATTCAAGTCTTCTCGATGAGCTACGAAAGCAGTGTTGGAGCACAGGTGACCTTCTCGATTGCCTGATGTTTATAAGCCTTATCGACTACTGACACTGTAGATTTAGCACCAAATCACTGTTTTCTGATATGGAGTGGAAGGAAATTACCACCTCAGAGGTTAAAGATAAGCCGAAACTTAAACATTCTCTTGTGGAATTGTTGAAAAGTGCACAGTTGGTGATGTCAAAATGTTACGAAAAATTCTTTCTGAATTGTTTTTACCAGATGAAGGTGATTTCGATCTTGATTTTTATCAATTACGATTACCAAGGAATGTTATTTTTGTGGAAGAAGGATGAAAACCCTTTTGACTCTTTGAAGTTAGAGGGCTGGTACGAAACAAATGTTTGGGTCGCTTGATTGACCCAGCTTTTAGCAATCTGAGCACCGATTTAGTGCGTGGCGAGGGTATGAGTCTTGCATAGTGATAGGAAGAATCTTGAAAGAACAATGTACATTCGAAAGAAGATTGGTCGAAAGGGCGATGGGTTTTTAGGTTATGCAAGGAACGGTTAGAATTTGGTGCAGGGCGTAAGTGGGAAGGATAAAATGGAACCAAATACATGGCAGATTCCTTAAAAATATGTAAAATGTTGAAGGATATGTTAAACCAGCTTGCCATTGAGTGTGACATGAGAGAAGATCTTGCGAGAAAATTACAAATAGTTGGATGCTTCATGGAGCAAATAGAATTCAGGTCATCATAGCCGATCATATGTTATTCGTATCCAACGTAGAAAAGTACGTGAAGTTGCTGGTCGTCTAACAAAATCTAAACCGCTTGCTTTGGTTCTAAAGGAGATACTATATGTAAAATCTATCATTATTCAACCACTGGATGTCATAAACGAGAAGAATGATGTCGATATTGAAAATTTTCTTTATGATTCTGATGAACAAGATAAATATTATATGCCTCCCACCATCAATATATCTAAGACAATTGTGACTCCGAGGTGGTATAAATTATACAGTTTTAATGAAACAGTAGATAGTGTTAGTGCATATTAAATCATGCTTTTTATATACAAAAGTGGAAATTAACATATTCCAAGGAAATGTTGCATTTCTTTTAATCTTATATTAGTGTAATATAGTATTTAATAAAGATTAGATTTTATTCACATCGGGCTTAACCAGTGTATGCGTATATGTGGTGCGGGGATGTGTGATTTGTTCATGCATCGTAAAATAAAACTATATCGATAATTTATGTACGATACATATAAATACATCATCGGGTATATAGAAGTTATCTATAATATGCCCCTGGATATAATTTATTGTTTTCGGTGATTGTATAGAAGTTATTCTAGTATTTCTAAGTCGCAGGTAGCACATTGGCCAAAAAGTTTTTTTTTCTCATTTTTAAAGTGAATTTCCGGAACCGATAGCTAATGAATTTTTGACAGTGAAAAAAATGTATTCATCTTTTTTCACAAGAAAATGAGTTTGCATGTCATATATTGTCAATTTATTGTTCATTATCACTATAATTTTTATTTGTTCATTTCAAAGTCACCAGTTTCTTTATGAAATTATTAACATAATTTTTTTATTCATTTTCGCTATCTAAATTTTTTATGAAAAGTGGAGAAAAAAGAAAATTTAAAGGAGGATTATCTTCTTGTTCTAATATTTTTAATTACGGAAATTGGAAAACTCAAGTTTGAGATGCAAGTTACTACATCCCCCCAAAAATCAAAATTATTTTATTATGTCGAAATGAAAAACCTTGAATAAGATTTGTGTTATTATCAATAGGTTTTAAGCCCATTCAAAAAAAAAATATGAATTTCAATATTTTAGATATTTTTTTCAGACATTACGTTAGTTTTCTGAATATTTCGTTACGTCATTCCATTCGAATACCAGTAGTATTGGATCAAGATAACAGTCTTCTTCGGGATCAATAGTAATTTCTTTTGCAGTCTTATACCACTGGATGATTCTCCTTCCATAAATTTTTTAATGATTCTGACACCATTTTTTTTTTTGCTGAAAAAAAATATATATATTAGATTAAGATTGATAAAAATGAACACATTTGTACAAGAGAAAATAGGTATTACATCCAAAAAGCCTAGAGAGCATTATACATGTTGTCTAAATTATTTTCGAGTTAAATTTCTCATTCGGGTAGGTAAATATCCCGGTGTAGTTGTCACTGGGGTTATTTTTTGGCATAGTAAAATAATTATAACTGAATTCACGTCACGTCATACTCTGTATAATGAAGAATTAAATTATTAATGTGGACAAAAGTGATAAACTCGTTTTACTTTTATATGTTTATGGCAATATTCTTGATTTCATGATCCAAGAATTGAATTTGAAAATGTAGCAATAAAGATTATAAATTAGAAATAATAAAATCATATGTGAAATTTTATCTCCTCCTCCTCTTACGCTTATAAATAAAAATAATTATTATTAAAAAATAGATAATAATATAAATACCACTAACTCCTAAAGGGATTTTTTGGTGATACCATCTCCAAATTATATTGTTAATTTTTAATCCCTTTTGGGAAACTATTACAATGATTTAGGACATTTTGAGCAATAATAGATCAATGCTCACATCCGTGGTGCCAACGCGACTTCGCCGAAACAAGAATTGTGAAACCAGAATATTCTTCATAGTTTCGAAAGATAGTACATATAGTTGTTTTCTAGTGAATTCCAATTTTTGTTATTATTAATAAAGTTACTCTAACTAAGGGAATTGAAAATTGTAAACCAAGTGAACTCCACACTTTGCATTATTTGCATGTAAATGTGACCATTTTTTTTTATTAAAATTCTTTATTTTAAATTGTTTATAAAAGAAATATATATATATATGTGACGTCATTTAATATCGGGGGATATTCAACCCGAGGAATACAAAATTTGAATAATAAATAATAACGATAATAAATAATAATAATAATAATAAAGGTCTCTTTTTATTTTTCAAGGGTTGTCTTGAAGTTTATTCCCCGCAATTTTATTATTATTATTAAGTATAATATTTCTCGAAAACGAATAAAAATGGCCACCACGACCAATATTTCTGCCTCTAACCTAATAAACACTGTCACTACTACTGTTACTACTACTACTACTACCACTACCATTACTATTCCGCCTGCTCCGTAATTATTTAATTAAAATTCCTTTCTTTTAATGCCTGTTCAAATTAGTTCAAAATATTTATTATATCCCCCTATTTATAGATCTCCAAATGTTCGTTTCGCTTCTCTTAGACATTGGCTTATGCGTTCTGATCGAACTTTTGAAGCCTCCGAAGCTCGTCTTTTAAGTAGACTTCGATTCTTTATATTAGGAGAAAAGACTGATACTTCCGAATTGAAAACCACTGCTCGAGTTGGTTTAGTTGATTTAGATGGTGATGGTAAAAGGAAAATAAATACTTTGGTCATTGATAATAATAATGGGACGATCGCAGAAGTTCAGGAAAAAAAAAATCTTGTAATGTGTCATGGATTTGGTGGTGGACTTGGTTTCTTTTATCGAAATTATCATCGACTTAGTCTTGTAGAAGGATGGAGAATATATTCAATTGATTGGCTTGGAATGGGTAGAAGCACACGTAATAAGTTGAGTTTTATATTGAATTTTTAAAAAATTTGGACAAATTTGTTCAATCTTTTATCTTTTTATTTTTTATTTATTTTATTTTTTTATTTATTTATTTTTTTTATTTAGGTTTAAAATAAAAGGGAAAACTATTGAAGAAACCGTTGATGAAGCTGAAAATTTCTTTGTGGTATGTTAATATCTAAAGTCATCAAATTTATGTTCAAATGATGTTCAATTAATTATGATTTATCTTCAGGATTCACTTGAAAAATGGCGTCAGGTACAAAAAATTGAGAAAATGACGCTACTTGGTCACTCATTAGGAGGTTATTTTGCGGCAGTGTATGCATTAAAGTACCCTCAACATGTAGAAAGATTAATTATGGTATCACCTGTTGGAATTCCTCCAAGTCCATACGAAGATCTCAAAAATATTAAAGATAATGTAAATGGACGTACATTACCTTTATGGTTAGTAAAATTATGGGACGCAAATTTTACACCACAATTATTAATGAGATTGGTTGGACCATTTGGACCATCGTTAATTTCACAATATACATCTCGTCGGTTTGCTAATCTTGATGAACAAGATCGAATTGATTTGCACGATTATCTTTATCACGTTTCTGCAGCACCCGGTAGTGGAGAATATGCTTTATCGAGAATTCTTGCACCTGGAGCTTATGCTCGAAAGCCATTGATGTATAGATTGGAAGGGATAAAAATGCCGACAACTTTTATATGTAAATATTATTGATTATATATATATATATATGTGTGTACTTGATATTTTTTTTTTGTTCAAGTCAAAGGTATTCTAATCGTTCTAATCAATAATTTATTATTCTTTAAATAAAAGATGGAGAGGAAGATTGGATGGATTATCGAGAAGCCATAAAAGCCTCTGTTAAGATGAATGTACCAACAAAAGTAATTCAAATTCCTCATTCGGGTCATCATTTATACATTGATAACCCTGAAGAATTCGACAAAGCTGTGATTAATGAAATGGTAGAAGTTGCAAATAGTTGATATTAATAGATGAGATTATTTTAGGAGAGAAATAAATATTTATTTTGTGTTGCATAGTGCAGAACATTTTCTAATATTATTATCTTTAATTACATCTAATTTCATGTGCCAATATAGATTGTAAATGTAAATTTAATTATGCACTGTATTTATTTCATGCAGATGCAGATTTATTCTAAATATATAATTTTATTTTACACATTAATAAAATTAATTTAAGGTTAATATTCGTTGTACAAGATCTTCTGCGAGATCTGTTATCGCGTGGTTATAAATTTTTATTATAAAAAAAATCCGAATTAGTAACAATTATAATCATCAAAAAAAAATTATTTTTTTTTTTTTTTTTAAAAAAAAATGGACGATACTATGTCAGAATGTGTGATCATGGATCAAGAAAAACAGATTCATGTTCATGGTCTTGAATATCAATCAACACCAAGCACAAATCTACATAAAACCAAACAGGTTTCTGAAGCAGCAACGGAAAATCTAAATGTATTATCACAACATATAACACCAATGAAAAAAATGGTTGCCGCCTGTTTTGGGGCTTTGTTGACTTCTCTCTTTAGTAAATTTCATATATATATATATATATATTTTTTTTTTACCAAGATTTATATTCTATTATAAAAGAATCTATACTTTATATTCAAAGATCTATACTCAAAAGATCTATTTTTTTATAATAAAAATTCAATTTATATTAAATTACAGCAACACCATTTGATGTCGTTAAAACTCGGCTTCAATCCCAAAGTCTTTATAAAGGTTATTCGTCATCAGTCACACCGTGTTGTCATGGAATATTCTTTTCACCACAAAATATGCATCGAGAATTTTATTGTCGAATTGATCCACACGTACCAAACCAAGCTTCTGCGTTTAGTTGTGCTGCAACAATAAATCCCAATCAATTTGCTGCAAAAAATCAACTTAATGAACTTAATGGATCATTAGTAAATAAAATTTTATCAAATATTTAGAAATTTATTAAACACAAAAAACTTTGTTTAATAATATATAAATGATTTTATTTAATAATAATAATATAGGATGGCGTCGTTAAAATTGTTCGTAACGAAGGAATCGCATCATTATGGAGAGGACTTTCACCAGCGCTGTTAGTTAGATTTAAAAAAAAAAAAATTATTTATTTTCGGGTTGAATCATTTGATATATAATTATGTACTGATTTAAATTAAATTATTTAAATTTAGTATAATGTCTGTTCCAGTAACAGTAATATATTTTGTAGGTTATGATCATTTAAGAGATACATTATGGAAACATTGGAAAGGAAAATATTCAGAGACATATTCTCCTTTATTAGCCGGAGCTATAGCGAGAAGTATATGTTTTATATATTTGAATGAAATTTTTTTTTGTATTTATATATTTATGATTTTATTTTTTAATTTTTGCGAATTTTATAGCACTCGCCGTAACTTCGGTATCCCCATTAGAATTATTCCGAACCAGAATGCAAGGACCTGAAGGTGCTAATGGTTTAAAAGGAGTAATGAATGGTGTCCAGAAAATGGTTAAATTAAATGGGGTATCATCATTATGGCGTGGTTTGGAACCTACACTTTTACGTGACGTACCCTTTTCAGGTATATTTTATTTTATTTTATTTTATTTTATTTATTTTTTAAATGGGATTATTTAATATTTTGAATTGAATTGAATTAATTATATTATATTAATATTAATTAAAAGAGAAAAATCAAATAATTATTTTTAGCCATTTATTGGACTGGTTATGAAATTATGAAAAGAAACTTAGGAAATTATTTACGAAAAAATAATCTTGAAGGAACTGTGAATAACTTTGAAATAGCTTTCATATGCGGTGCTACATCTGGAATGGTAAATTTTAAATAAAACATTCCATCATAATTAAATTAATTAAATTAAAGCAAATAATAATTATAATTATAATTATAATAATAATCATAATAGGTCGCCGCCACAGTTACTACTCCTTTTGATGTCGCAAAAACTGTTCGACAGGTTACTGGTAATAAAAAAAAAAAAAAGTCTTACCTTTTTTTTAACATATCTAAATTAAATTTATTAAAATTTCAATTATTATTATTATTATTATTATTATTTAAGCAGTTGAAAAACCCAATATGATCAAAATTATGAAAACAATACTTCAAAAAGAAGGATATCGAGGTTTATTCAAAGGTGCATTTCTTTTTTTTTTTTTCTTGTGACTTTATAATAATAGTTATTAACTAAAATAATATTGCATAAATTGTATGTATTTAATTACATTTAGGTGGATCATTACGAACAATTAAAGTCGCTGTAAGTTGTGCTCTCATGATATCAACATATGAGTCATTATCAACACTAGCCTCCAAGATTAATTGATCAATTACAAGATTTGAATTTTTGTAAATAATAAAAATTTTTCTTTGTAATTTTCACGTTTGAAATAAAAATTAATAAAAAACGTGAAGAACTTCCTTTAATAACTAAATTAATTTTATTATATAATATTATAAATTGAAAATACTAGAGATATAAAGATATAAAAAGTAAATAAAGTTTGTTTGAAGTACTTTTAAGCATTAAACAATACATATTAAGTATTTATACCATTTCTCAAGCATTAAAGGTATTTAATTGATTATTGATGATTTCAAAATCCAAGATTTTTAAAAAATTTTCAACTATTTAAAATAATTTAAATAAATATTTATCAAATTTTAAATGTTTATTTCTTTAAAAAATAAGGTTCAATTCATTTTATTAATCAAATAAAATCAAATAAAATTAAATAAAATAAATAAGACAATACTGAAAATATAATAACTAAATTCTTTCTTTCTCTCAAATCTTTCTTTTCTTTTTTACAGAAGATTTTAATTAAATATTAATTACTCTATTAAAATATATTTATAATTAATTTAACAAACCCAAATTTAATTCTATTTCAATTTACAAACCATTACAAATAAACAATACGAAATCCTGAATTTATATTATCAGCTAATATTTATTAAATGCTATGATCGAATTATATTCTAAATCTCCATAAAAAACTATAAAAAAAAACTACTATGTATAATAAAAGGAAATTTCCCATAATTTAAATTCCTTTTTTTTTAACAATGACTTATTGTGAACAGAAATTACTACAAAGCTAATTGAGAAAGCCAAACCCCATAAAATTTTCATTCTTTCTACTCTCGAACATAGAAGAAAGTAAAAATCGGTGCTCGGCATAAAATTTTTTGATGGTGACACAGATCGCTCATTAAATATGTTGGGCCTAGGTTACGTAAGTGTTTCTAGATTTTCTCTTTAAAATAAACGCACACATTGATCGAGATGGAAACTAATGTAATTCCACAAAAAGGAGGCTTCAATTTCGATAATTATAAGAGGTAAATATTGATTCAATAAAAAGTTAACTAATTATTTCATTTATAACTTATTTATATATATATGTTATCAAAAAAAAAAAAAAGAAATCTTTTTCTTGAACAAAAAGGTGTTACTTTGCCCAAAGCCACTAAAACCGGAACTACGATTGCTGGAATTATTTTCAAGGTTTAATTTAAATCTGATTTTTTTTTTAAAAAAAAAAAATTTTTTCAGAATAACGAATTCTTGGTCAATCATAATAAATGACTTTATTAATTATTTTTAATAATAGGATGGTGTTATTTTAGGTGCAGATACTAGGGCAACCGGAGGATCAATCGTGCAAGATAAAGATATTTTTAAAATTAGTTACATTGCCCCAAATATATACTGTGGTGGAGCAGGTACAGCTGCCGATACCATATTCACAACCGATTTAATTAGTTCACAATTAGAATTGCATCGATTAACTACTGGAAGACAATCTCGAGTTGATTCTGCAGAGACAATGCTTACACAATTGCTTTTCAAGTTAGCATTTTAATATTCTAAGTAAAATTATTTGATTATAATTAATTGGAAATTGTAATTAATTAATTAATTAATTAATTAATTAATATAGACATCGAGGTTATATCGGTGCAGCATTAATACTTGGTGGTTATGATATAAAAGGACCGCGATTGTTTCATATATATCCTCACGGAAGTTCGGAAAAGTTACCCTATGTAACTATGGGCAGTGGTTCCTTAGCAGCAATTTCTGTTCTCGAAAATGGGTGGACAAAGAATCTTGAGGTTTGATTCTTTCTTTTTTTGTCACCAGATTAACATATAATTTATTTATTTATTTTATTTTTTGTATTCAAAGCGTCAAGAAGCCATTGATCTTGTCAAAGATGCTATCGAAGCTGGTATCTTCAATGATCTTGGCTCTGGATCCAATGTTGATTTGGTTGTAATTGAGAAAGATAAAGTAGAAATTTTGAGAGAATATTCTAAACCTACTCAACGTCCTCAAAAACATTATAGCTATAAGTATAAACGGGGAACTACAGGTACTTTATTGTCATATTAATAAATTAAAAAAAAAATGAAAATGAAATAAAAATAAATTTATTAAAATCTATTCTTTTATTTTTTTTTTAGCTATTCTTAAGGAGTCCATTAGAGATTTAGTTGTCGTTACAGATGGCGAAGCAATGGATATCTCATAATTTAATTAGGGTTTTATTTATAAAATATATTAGTAACTGTATACACACATATATATTTGTAATAGATATTTTTGAAAATATTTATGATACTCAAATCTGTCATTTATAAAAACTCGGGAAGGAATTACGATTCATTTATTTTCATGTGATTTTTTTTTTTAAACTTTTCTCGTGGAATGTCCTTAAATGGAAACCAATTCAACGATGTACGTCACAATTGTACAAGATCGTACGTAAAAGGAACCAATAATAAAATATTTGATACAGTGTTACACTACATTTTTACAAGATATATCGTTTACTATATTTATTATATTTAATAACTAATAATAGAATTGATTTGTAAGATTTTTATATTACTTTATATTACTTTATATTACTTTATATTTTACACTTTTTATGGTAAATCTTTTCATTCCCTTTTCTATTTATTGTTATTATGTCAATTAAAATAATTAACTCGATGGAGTAGGGGAAGAAGGAAAATTTTTTTGTGAATTGATTTCGATTAATTCAAAACTTATGCATTATTTATTATTATTATTATTATTATTATTATTATACATTGCAGACTTAACTTATTTAATTGGTGTTAATTGAAAAATAATTAAAATATATAAAGATAAAAGTATATCGGACCGAAACCGAAACTCATTTTATAATTAAATTCCTTCTGAAAAAATTGTTATAGGTAAAAATATAAATAACACAATTACGTTACATACATGGGCGTACAGAAATTCTTTTTTATAAACCAATAACCATTAAATAGATTTTCTATCAAATTCATCAAATTACCCTTAAAATAACCATTTATTCATTCTTTTATATTTATTTCAAAGGTTTCAGAGGTTTCAGCTCCTAATAAAACTCACTCTTTTGCCAA
>CAJVPK010000059.1:17500-79597 GCA_910592015.1 Diversispora eburnea | reverse complement strand
ATTATCCATATGAATTTCAGTTAATTTTGCGAGGAAGCAAAGATGGATTTGCTCCACAAACGTTTTGGAACATGTGCCATGGTCACTCTGGTACAGTAGTTATTATAAAAGTCAAGGGAACTGATGAAATTATTGGAGGTTATAATCCTTTAATGTGGGATAAGAATACTTCTGGTGTTTATAGGGAAACAAAAGATAGGTTCATTTTCTCATTGAAAAATGGTAATGTTCAAAATTCAATTCTTAGTAGAGTAAAGATACCTAAATATGCATTACATTATTATAATAACGTTAATCAAAAATATTATGGCCTTAGTTTTGGAGATAATCTTTATATGTACAGTGCCCAATCTAATTTTGGTAATCATAGCAATTATGAAAACCCATTAGAACAAACGGATATTTTTCAATTATTGGTTATGAAGTTTTCGAATTCAAAAGGAAAACTAATTAGAGAATTTAGTTTTAAAATATTATTACTTATTCATTTATTCATTATATTTTATTACATCGAGATTTTACTTATTCCAATCTATAAATAAATCAAAATTTATATATATCTTTACAAATAATTATATATTTAGAATGTTTTAATGATAATATTAATGCCTTTACATTTTTTTAACTTTGAAAAAAAAAGTATGAGTTATAAGAAAAAAAAAATAGATCAGTATTTAAAGAATTACCCTTGTGCAAAGAACTTTTTATTGTTTTTAAAGAGAGTTGTTATTTAACAAACCAAAAAAAAAAAAAATAAAGTCTACTTAAAAGCAGCACACATGAAAATTGAACTTTATTAAAGAATACAAAAATAAAAAATTAAGAAACTGTTGTATCTGATTTTTCAAAAATTGGTACAGACAGATATGGTCCTATTATTAAGAAAGCAGGATATAGACTTTGAATTTAATTATAATATAATGAATGTTAAATTTCAGTTTTGTTACAAATTAAATTTATGTTTATTTTTTTTTTGATTTATATTTATGTTTGTTTTATGAAAGGATCGCGTCGCGTGCCTACTATTACAATAGCTACGGTATCATTTTTCTAGCTAAATATTTCAACTTTGTGTGAGCTTGTGATAAAGGATTTTTTTAGAGGTAAGATAAATAGGCAATTGTTATCCTTTTCTAAATTTCTTGTTTATTATTAAATTACATTATATAAAAATTATATTATTGATAAAGTGATAATTAATTATAGGAATATTGGGAAAACATTAGATAAAAAAAACATTTGAAAAAAAAAGTGATTTAATGAAAAAAAAAATGAAATGAATGAAATTTATATTAATGAATTGATTTCAAATGCTATATACAATGTGTTGAAAAAATTATCTTAAAAAATCACCCTTCATCAAATTCATTTGCTTTTCTTTATTTAGGTTTACGTTGTGTTGGTTTACATGTCATGTAAATGTAAAAATCATTCAATTTTTATTGGTTAAAGGACATTTTAAATAAATAAAAAAAAAGCAAATGATATTAAATTATTTAATTATTAATATTTAAATTACTTTAATAACTCTAATTATTTAATAATAATTTTAATAATTTAATAAGCTGATATCTCATTGTCAACTGAATCTCTTGATGCTATGGATGAAGTAGAATCAGATTTTTTATGTAAATTCATTTTTATTTCTGCTTCCTTTTGTCTTTGTTGCTGCCTTAGTAATCTATTCCTTGAGAAAGATGTAGATGATGAGGATGCTGATGCACCAGCTTCTACGTGTCCCAAAACAGAAGCCGTTGAAGGATATTGATATTGATGTAGATGAATGTTAATTGTAGAATTTTTACCCAATTTATGAGGGAGTAAAAATGATCCTCCTCTTCCTCCTCCATTTGAATTAGGTTCATAAATTAAACGTGATCGATCATTGTAGCTACTTAATGGTGGTGTACTATTACAGGATGATGCAAGATTCATTTCTGATTCAAATGATCCAGTAGAAGAGTCGGCACTGGTAACTACGGTTTCTGTTTCTGTGGTGGTTGTAATTTCTAATTGCACTGGATCGTCTGAAGGTGTTAAAACCTTTGATAATCTTTTCATAAACGTTTTCTTTCCTTTATCATTATTACGATTTGAGTATATGTCATACATATGTTTATGTATTCCGTTACCCTTTCTATAGTCATAACCTAAACTTTGACTTGAAAATGTACCAGAATTTGATGATCCAGAGCTGAATTTTTCATCTTGATCTGACCATACACTTGTACTGAGTCCATTTCTTAGCATAGGGTATTGTCTCTTGTCCAAAAAAGTACGTACAAACCATTTTAAAATCGGTCTATCCTTTTTAAATCCAAAAGACCGGTCGTTATGATTCATAGGGAAGTTTGGTGTACGTGGCGTACGTGGTGTACGTGGTGAATGTGGTGGTATACGTGGTGAGCGTGGTGAACGTGGTGGTGTACGTGGTGAACGTGGTGAATGAGATGAGAGTGTTGGTGAAGATGGATGTAATAATGTTGGTGAAGATGGAAAATTTGAATTAAAATAAGGACTTCCTGGAGTATTAGGAAAGAATACTTCAGATGGTGATAAAGGTGGACTATTAAGAGAAATCGTGAATGAGTCGCACTTTTCGTAACCATATGTGTCAATAAGATCCTTTTTCACTTTTCTCATAGCATTATGTATAGCAGGATCGAAGAGAAAAGCTATACAATTTAATAATCCTATAAATTAGAAAATTAAAAATATTTAAAAATTAGAAAATTAGCTATATTAAATAAATAAATAAATAAATATTATTATTATTATTATTATTTAACAATTACTAAAATCATACCAGGCAAACAACTTCCAATAATAGCCCAATAATGTAAAGGTTTTGGAGTATTTTTGTGTCCACTAAAAATATGATATGAATATTCGACAATAATTCCGCTAATGTTTATAAGAGGAATTGCAGCATATAAAGAGATACGGCTGACTAATTTTAATAAGAGAATCTTTTGTCTTCGAGCTTTTGCAGTCAAGGTCACACTACTTTGGGTCTGTATTGCCTCAGCTAATTTTCGATGTTCAAAAATTAATTTACACACTACAACCGCCAATACCAATGTACAATAAATCATGGCTAAAGTTATTGGAACCATGAATGTAGCAAATTTCCACCATTCTGAAGCAACAGAACGAGAATCGCGATAAAGACATTGGAAACCTTTTACATCAAAACCAAAACGATTATATATTAATGGTGGTAAATTTATTACTATGGCAGCGATTAAGGCTACAGGAAGATACCATCTGTCTGAGAATGAAGAGACTTTTTTCCGATGAAGAAAAACTACCTATTTATGATTATGTAATGTTAATAGAAAATTCAAATTAAGTTACATTTGACAACTTTTAAAAAAAAAATATTACCTGCAAGTTAAATGCTATCATTACAGTTACGAATAAATATAACTCAGGGAAGAAAGACATTCCCCATCCAATGAATGTACATGTTGATGTATCTTTAGGTTTATACCTTGAATATGCTATCACAACTGCTCCATTAATAATATCGACAAATGAAATCACGGCCGTTAATCTCAGTGAAACTCGATTTACCGATTTTTTATCATAGAGCCACATTGCAATTATTATTATTAGTACTATTAGACCACCAATCATACTTATTATACTTAAATCTGTATTTAATATTCTAAGTCCATTGTCTTGATTTATTTTGTCAAGATCAATATTATAATCAGGGTTATCGGGATAATCTACGTAATCTGTATAGGTGGAATTATAATCTGTTGAATTATAATCTGTGTAAGTTGAATTATAATCTGTATTGGTTGAATTATAATCTGTGTTGGTGGAATTATAATCTGTATTGGTTGAATTAGAACCTACGTAGGTTGAATTAGAATTTACATATGTTGAATTAAAATCTACGTTTGTTGAATTATATGTTGAATTAGTATTTGTCCCATTTATCCCTTGAACGAAAACCATATTTATATATATATATATATAAACATATATATAATCTCGATGTTAGATATTTAAAGCAAATGGATTCCCGGATTCCTATTGAAATATGATTAAAGTTTATTCATACAAAAGGATGATAAATCACTTCCGTTAAGTTAGTTAACGATGAAATGATTGTAATAATTATTGGTTCTTTGTAGTCTCGTGGAGGTATTTTGATGACAAGTCAATAACGTGATCTCTATAATAGGAATATAATGAAGGGAATGACGATATGAAAAAGGTATTAGAGGATGAATCCAAGAGCTTTAAACAGTGCGATATATTGGGGGAGGGAGGGGGGCGCAACTGCAACTAAATATATATAGCCAAGGATTGAGACTGCAAAGAAGGAAAAAAGAAATGAACCAAGAATGTGAGTAGAGACAGTTCTTATATTGATTTTATAATTATTACATATTTTTTGTGTTCAAGAAAAAATAAATTTTCTAATTTGAATCATAATTTTTTACTCTCTTTTCTCTCTTTTTTCTTTATATGGAAATGATGGTTATCAATAATTATTATTAACAAAATATGAATGTATACAACATAATTCTACAATTCCTTAATAAAACTCTATTAATTATATTGCAGCAACGATTTAACTTGATGGCAATTGTAATTTTCATTTAAGATTACACGCATGTTTAGGGTACCTTGAAAAATGTATTGTTAGACTTCTATGAATAGTAATTTAATTTTATTTAATTATATTTAATTTTATTTGTGCATTTTAAATTTATAATTGACAATTCAAGCATTGTAAAAAAACGAGTTTTCCACTGGAAGTATTTCATTCATGGAATTCTTTTAATGCAATCATTATCTTTTTTTTTTAAAAGAAAGAAATTTATTTATTAAACTCGTTGTTTTGAATATCTAAACTGTTTAGGAGAGATATATTTTTAAAAGTTTACATTATAAGAAATATCCGTTTCCAATTGAATTATAAATATAAATTGGGAATCTCGAAAATGATACCCTAAATACACTCTATATGCGTGTAAAATAAAGTTTACTAATTGGGTAAACAATTAGATAATTTCTTTTACGCTATTGTTATATTGTCATCCTTGTCGAACCAATTTGGATTTCTAAGATCATTTGTACACCAGTAAATGATTGCATTCATTAACTCATTCTAGAAGACCGTTATGTAATAATATGTTAATAATATTTTCATATATCAGCACGTTCTCGTGATCTTCTAATAAACAAAGTGCTTTTTAATTAGACCTAACATTAATTGATTTCTTGCAACGCCTTATATGTAGATAAATGAAAATTTATTTGAAATTAATAATTTCATCATTTTATCATTTCGTTATCATAAATTTCCTATTGGTAAAAAAAAATAAAAATGATCACCTTATACTTAAATCAATAAGAAATTCGGGATGAAAAAAAACCGAGCCGAGCACGCATTATTTCATTAATTTTTCATGAGGTTTCCTGTTTTCGCCTGCAGACTAGTGAATTTACATCATTGTTAAAAAGCAAAGTGATAATGAACTTTCAGAACTATTGATAATTACCTTTTTGATTAAGCATATATATATATTCTCTTGGAGGAAATTGTTTTAATAGTTAGAGATAAGAGGCGGGAAACCAAAATCTCAGAAATGGTATCATTGTATAACAGCCGCACAGTTATTATGATCGAAATTTCTGTACGCGAATGTTTTTTCACAATAAATTAAATTTTTATGCGAAAACATTTATCGTTCATACCATGCAAGTAAATTAAGGTCTTCATTGATGTAGGAAATCGAAAATTAAATGATAACTGCCTGCTTTAGAATTTTCAAAATTAATATTAAAGAAAATATTGTTGGCTTATTTGTTTGTATCATTGACATATGTACAATAATATCGTAACCATTTGTTGATAATCTTGTTTACTAAATTTCGCTTTTAAAATAAAATTCTCTAGGTTTTGATTAATATCATTTTTTTTTCTAATGTTACTTCTTCTGAGCTTTTGCTTGTTGAATTGATAAATTTAATTTACATCATTTTCTTTTATAATTTTTGTAATATGAATTAATGAGAGGTTAAAATTAAAAATTAGATTATATTTAAATAATTTTTTTTCTTTTTTAGTTAGAGAAATTTGTCCAATTAACAAAAAATTAAATTAAATTTATTTGAATATAATAAACATCAAGTCTTGCTACAGTAAATAACAGATAATTATTAATGAAAAATAAAGAATTTATAAAATATAGTATGATATAAGCGATGACACCATGTACAACCGCTCCGCTCGATTAACAATACAATATGCAATATTTTTACAAATGACTTTCCTTTTTTTTCTCATCCATTTATTTTTTTATAACTGTATGAATGTTATATAATGATTTATATGGCTAAAAATAATATCCAAAACTGGTGTTTCTAAGGGATAATTCTCCAATCTATACTACAAAAAAATGGTTTGAGACAAAAAAAAAAAAAAAACCAAAAACTGTAGATGAACTCGAGGCTTGCTTTGAGTGAAGATTGATTAAAAATTTAATATATTAATTCTTAGGAAGGTTGTGGACAAAGGGAGAGCAAACAAAGTATTACTTGGTTAAAAAAAAAAAAAAAAACTTTATGTACGTAATATAGAAATAGATATACATAACAGAATTTAAAAAATCGGCCATTACCTTGTACAATATTATATTTTTATGAAAAAAAAAGGGTTTCTATTTGTTGTATATTTTTGTAATATTTTTATTAAAAAGATGTAAAGTTGAAATTCATTGAAACCCTCAAAAAGTATCATTAAAACTTAATAAATAATGTAAGACGTTTAATTAAAATCATGCGTTAAGAAAAATTAAAAATAAAGGGTTATCGCAGATCACTAATCATATGCGAAAAAAAAGTTTAAAAACTTTGTGTTCTGAGTAAGAGCACCAATATCCCTCTTGATCCTTCATTCATTTATTTTTAGAAAGTCTAGATGTTCGTGCAACACTTAATGTTTTGGTTCGTAATAATAGCATATGGAAAAGTCAATTACGATCATTGTTTTGATCAAGATCCCAATTGAAGATTTATAAAAAAAATAACGACTCAAAATTTTATTATGCCAACTATTTTTTAATCTCTAAGTAAAAAGGTTCAGCACAAAATTTTACATCCATTTGTTATTCTTTCATAATACTTTGTTATGTAAATAAAAAGCCCGACTTTTGTTTAAATATTTGACTATATATCATCAAAAACCTGTCAAATCCATCAAACAATTTATTCTATTTCGTTTCTCTAAAGCTCAATATAGTTATTTGCTTTTTTTTTGTTTTTTGTTTTTTGTTATCCAGTTTAGCAATAAAGAATAACTTTGCATATATGCTTCATTCATTTAAGAGTAGAGCGATGACTAAAAATATTTGTGTAACAGGATTGTTGGTCAATTTTCATATGGTTCTTGCAAACAAACATAATAATTATTACCAGTTACCACATATTTTATTGGAAGATCAATAGAGGAGATTGTAATGGTAAACTTTACGAAAGCAGGAAAAATGGAAGAAAGTGAAATCTTTTGATCATTATTATTTCATGTTGTCATACGAGAGAGAGATTTATTATATTAAATTTTGGGTCGGTAACATGTCTTTGTTGAACGAACGTTCAGAAAATTTAACGAAAAATTTTTCACGTGTTAATATTTGGAACTTTGCCATGTGCCATGTGGGAATTTTTATTTTTATGCATTAACATTAAAAAACGATAATACGTAGCATATCCTATAAAACATCATTAATATTCAAGGTGGCTTTGATTCATCCCGTGAGAATTTAAATTATAGTTTGTATTCTTGTATTCTTACGGGAAGATAATCAAAATCAATTACTGATTTCGATAAAAAAAAATAATTATAAATGTGTGTTATCTCGTTTTTCTCGTTTTGATTTTTTCACAAAGTTCCTGAAATAATTTTCAATGATTAATAATAATTTTTTTTTTTTGAAAAAAAAAAAAGTAATAATAATAAAATAACAATAGTAATATAAATTAATTAATATAATTAATATAATTAATATAATTAATATTATAATAAACATGGAACAATTAAATTCGATATCGTTCTTCGGAAGTATGGCACTTTTAGTTTCTTCTATGACTGGACCTGGACTTGTTACAAGTTGGAACTTGTTTCTATATAAAATGATTCAAATCAATTTTTTTATATTACAAATTATATAAATTATATTTAAATTTATTTTATTTTAATTTTTTTTCTTTTCTTCCAGTTCCATTATTATTTCAACAAGCAGGATGGTTCATGTATGTATTACAACTCTTTTTATATGATAATATGTTGATTGAATTTTTTTTTCTTTGATTCAATTATTTTAGACCGATGATAATTTTTGTCATTGCACTTCTTTTGAGTGGTGGTGCATCATTATTTCTCTGTGAAGCCTTGAGCACAATTCCAGGAAACAATCGATTTCAGGTTTGAATATATAATTATATAAATATTTAAATATTTAAATATATAAAATAAATTTAATATTTAAATCAAATAAATTTATTTTCATATATATAGGATAAAATCGAATTTTCTCGTCTTACTTCAATCCTAATTAAGAAAAAACATCATCGCCTAATTGTTCAATTAACTCTTTACATAGCGATTCAATCTTTTATTATATCATCAATTATTATTTCATCTCAAACAATGGATTCATTAATGATTTCATTAGTTGGAAAAACATGTGGAATTGGAATTCATCCCACCACCGGATTTTTTTGTGTCAGAGAACATGGTCCAACAGGAAGTCCTTTTGGAAAAGATTATATGCTTATAACTATTGGATATTTGGTGAGTTCAAAAAAAAAAAAATTGAGAAATTTAATTTTCATAGTTCATCAATTAATCTATAGAATTAATTAATCACGTTTTCATATTTTTAAATAGATTTCTTTAGCAATTGTTATCCCTGCGAGTGTTGTGGAACTTGTTGATAATATTAGAGTTCAAGTTGGTTCGTTATTTAGTTTTTACTCTCTAAATTGTGACAATAATATAAATATAATAATAATAATAATAATAATAATAATAATATTTATTTTTTGTAGTTTCATTAATCATATTATCATTAATTATCATCTCTTGGTTAGTTACATTTATGATTCATGGACTTGATTCAGATCGTGTTCCTTTAGTAGGAACTGATTTTAGTCAAGTAGTTGGGACAGTATTATTTAATTATGCATTTATCGTAATGATTCCAAGTTGGATTAACGACTTGGTATATTTTTTATATTTTTTATTTCAATTTTTATTTTAATTTATTTCAATTTATTTTAATTTCTTCTCATGAATTCTTTATATGGCTATTATTTATAGAATCCAACAGTTTCAATTCGTAAATCAGTATGGTATTCTGTAACAATATCTACATGCGTATATATTTTATTAGGAGTCATTGGAGGAATGGCTTATCAAATGGATTCAAAGTCAAATATTATAGCTATTATTAATAATTCAAGTGAAAGATCAATTATAAGTACTATTACAACTTATCTATTTCCTTTAGCTGTATTGATAGCAAGCATTCCTGTATATGCAATTATTGTTCGTTATAATTTGATCAATAATAATTATTGTGATAAAGGTATGTTCAAATTCTTGGTTGTTGTATTATATTATATATAATTTTATTAATTATATATATAATTTTATTAATTATATATATAATTTTATTATAATTGATATATAATTTATTAATTTTATTTTGTTTTATTTGAATAATTTTAGTTACAGCTACTTTATTGTCAAGCGTTTTACCTTGGGTAATCATAATACCATTCCAAACGGGTTCTTGGTTAAACTCTTTTATGAATTGGACAACTTTAATTTTTTCAACTATTAGCAACTTTATTATTCCATTTTTACTTTATTATATTAGTCAAACAAGGGAACATTTGAAGAGTGATGATGATATTGTACCAAAAGGTATTTTTATTATTTTTTAATTTATTAATTATTATTTTAATATAATTGCTGTAATAATTAGGAATCAAGTAACACGCGTGTGTATTGCATAGAAAAATAATTCTGAATGTCAAAATGCTTACATCATTTTATATAATATTCTTAATATTATAATATTTATAGCTGAAGAACCAATTGAAAAGGTAAAAAATCTTGAAAGAAAATTATCAATGTCAATACTTTCTGATGCACTTTCTATGAAAAGTGTATTTCTCAAAGCATTTTCCGATGATGATAAAATTGTAAATACAAATGATAATAATTATTACAATAATAATAATAACATTAATAATAATAATAATTGGTTGTCATTACCAATTGTCGTAAGTCCACCTTCTCCAGGATTAGAACCAAAGTCAGGTAACAATTTAAGTATTGATGATTTTCATTTATCACCGAGTACCACACCAAGGAGAAGAAGATCAAGGGATTCAAATTTTTCAAGAAGTTCAGGTTTAGATAGTAATGGTGGTGGTGTCGATTTTGTAGTTATCAATACAAGTATTAATACAAAACAAATGGATATACCAATTTATAGTAGTAGTCCTAAAGAATTAGAACCTTCATCAGCAGCATTTTTAACTATTCCAGGAAGTGTGGGGTATGATGTAAGTGGTGATATTGGTTCGATAAATCGTGATAAAGAAAATTCTTCTTCAAGTTCAACAGAATCAGATACAAAAATATTTCCTCCAGGAATACACTTAACAACTTCTCCACCTTTATTAGTTTCACGAACAATTTTCAGTCGTCGAAAATCTCTTTCTTCACCACCAACAATAGTAATAACACCTGCTATTACTATAAATGATATTATTATAAGTAATGAAAATAATAACAACTGCAACAACAACAACTACTACTACAGTAATAATAATAATAATAATAATAATAATAGTTATTTATCAGCAGATCCTCCTTGTGATACTCATAGTTTATCAATTCAATCTGTTCATACCACAAATTCAAATTGTCCCCCATCATCACCTATTATATCAATATATGAAGATATTTATTCTTCTTCAATACAAAAAAGTGGTAATATTAGTTTATGTGAAATAGAAAATGATTCAAATAATTTAGGATTGTATAATAATAGTAAAATAGGTGAAATTTTTAGAGCATTTCCTGGACTACCAACAAGATATGGATTAAAGTTAGCGATCACAAGTGGTTCTACTACAATTATTTTAGTGGGAGGAATTTTATTATATGATTTTATATGTTTAGCTTTTGGAAAAAATGTATTTGAATGATATTTTTTATTTATTTATTTTATTTATTATTTGTTTTATTTATTTATTTATTTAGTTGTTATATGATTTGAATTGGATTTTTGTACATTATTATTTTTTTTGATATTTAGATTTATTAAAGTAGATTATAAGCTCATGTTGATAATTAGTTTGTAAAAAATTATTGTACTTTTTTTTTTAACAGTTAAAATAGATAAATAGATGAGAAAAAGGGAATATAAAATATACTAGAATTATTATAATTATAAAAATTGGTTAAGATGATTTTTTAAAAGTAAATAGAGTAGAATATTTTGTAAAATATGTAAAAATTACTGTATACAATATATTTTACTTGACAGGAAATATAATTTAATATAAATAAACCATTTAGAACTTTAATACACATATTTATATATTTTATATATATACATTGCAATATAATAAATAAAATTAATCTACTGTATAAATTTGATCATTAAGTTTTGTCTACTATATATTCGAAAATGTTTGTTTCCTATAAGAAGATAAAACGATTTCCTGGACTATTTGTTAATATAACAGTAACTTTGAGTCCAAGGAACAATGCCTAGAAATTATAATTTAGAATCCAAACATAACTACGCTATGAGAATGAATTTTTATTTGGAAAGGAAATGATATACATTGTTGAGAATCTGGTATTCCTTTTTTGGCTGATTTTTTATATTGTTTCTCAGCAGATTAAAATAATTAATCTTTACATTTGAAGAAATTATTGAATTCGCTTTATTCGCTTTTCAATTGTATTAAATAATATTGAACTTCTTTTTGGTTGAAATATTATATTATTGCAAACATATTTAAATAATATAATATATATAAATAATATTCTTTTTTTTATATTGTCATAATATTTAAAATAATTAAATTCACCTAATTTTAGTAATTAAAAAAAAATATATCATTAACAATCGAGTGTTCACTTAACTGCTATACTCTTGTTTTTGTTTAGAGGCATATTTACATTATGATATTATACTTTTTTGTTGAATAATTAAAAATAAAGTTTTGGGATTGGGGATATTATATAAAGATTTATTAATCATTAATCATGAAATAATTCCGAATTTATATTTTAGTATGTAATACCAAAAATTTTAGACCTTGTGCGTGCATCACTCATGTGATTGACTCTCACCACAAAATTATTGCACTTCAAAGTTTGTACGAGTCAAAGTTTACGCAATGGTAAGTAATAAATCTTTTATTTCAACCTATTTCAGTTCTATAGTAATTTATATGACGCTTAGAATATTCGGCGGCTTATTTCGCTTTCGTTTTTCATTGAAACAATCAAAAGAATATGGCACAAAAATATCACCTTTTATTTCTGTACTCAATTGTTACATTTTCAATGGTATTCAATATAATTGTAAACAGGCTAATTATACTACAGACTATTCTACGGTACCAATTGAAGCCGTTGATTTTCTTAAATTCGTTAATAATTCACCCTCACCTTTTCATGCGGTTGAGGAAGCTCGTTCACGTTTGGTTGGAGTAGGTTTTGAAGAACTCAAAGAACGTGATAGTTGGACAAGAAGGTTAAAACCTAATGGGAAATATTATTTCACTAGAAACAAAAGTACAATTATAGCTTTTGCTGTAGGTGGTAGGTATACTCCAGGGAATGGATTTTCGATAGTTGGAACTCATACTGACTCTCCTTGTTTAAAGGTAAATTTTTTAAAATTTTTATTATTTTAACATATTAATCTAATTGATTGATTTCCCTTATATTCTATATTTAATTTAGGTTAAACCTGTATCCAAAAAATCTTCCGCTAAATATTTACAGGTTGGGGTGGAAACGTATGGAGGAGGACTTTGGTAAAGTTCACTCTCTTTCCTTTATATCTCTTTTTTGTATCTTTAATTTATATTCTAATCATAGTTAATAATCATTACACTGCATTTTTTACGTTAGGAATACTTGGTTTGATCGTGATCTCAGTGTTGCTGGTCGTGTAATGGTAGAAACCAGCGAAAATAAATTTGAACATAAATTAGTTCATGTTAGAAGACCAATCCTTCGAATTCCCACTTTGGCAATTCATCTTGATCGAAATGTAAATGATGGATTCAAATTCAATAAAGAAACACACTTGACACCTTTAATTGCTACTGCTACAAAAGCGTAAGATATTAAAAATATTGTATTCAGTATATAATTCTATAATATTTACTTTTAAATAATTAATTTTAAAGGTTTGGGGGAGAAAAAAATTCAGATGATAAAGAAAAGAAAGATCAAAATGAAGATTTAAAACATCATTCTTCTTTGTTGAATGTTCTTGCTCATGAACTTGGGATTAAGAGTAATCTGATCACATCAGATCATATCATTAAAAGTTTCTGCTTTTTCTTTAACTTTTTTTTCTAACATCAATCATTTCTAAAAATAAATCTATTAAAGCTGTCAATCAAATTCAAGACTTTGAATTATGTCTCTATGATACTCAAAATGCAACTATCGGAGGAGTATTTAATGAATTTATTTTTTCTGCACGACTTGATAATTTGATGATGTCATATTCTGCCTTGATGGTAAGTTAAATTTTAAATAAATAAGTTACATCTGGTTAATCTAATTGTAAAGTATGTTTTACATTTTTTCCCTTTTTTTAAAAAAAAATAATATAGGGATTGATCGATAGCACAAAGGATATTAATTCTTTAGATGAAGATCACAATATTCGTTTGATAGCACTTTTTGATAATGAAGAGGTTGGAAGTGTTTCTGCTCATGGCGCAGATTCAAAATTAATAGAATCAAGTCTGAGAAGAATAACTTATGGCTTAGATATGGTTTCTCCTGTATGTATATAATATTTATGTAATATTTATATATCATGTATTTTTCATGTATTTGTAAATGTAATTGAAGGAAATTTTTTTCAATAGACTACATTTGAAGAATCCATTCATAAAAGCCTTCTGATCAGTGCTGATATGGCTCATGGTATATTTTTTTAAAAAAATGATAATAATATATTTTATTAATATTTAATTTTTTTTAAAAAAAAATAAATTTTTAATAAAAATTTATTTATTTTAGCTGTTCACCCAAATTACAGGTAAATAATAATTATATATATATATATATATATATATTTATTTATAATAACTAAATTATTAAAATATTTATTTATCAACAAATTTAATAGTGAGAAATATGAAGAGAATCATAAACCACAAATGCATAAAGGAGTTGTAATCAAGATTAATGCTAATCAGGTAATAATAAAATAAAAAAATATTATGAATAGTAAATATTCTTTTAAATATTAAATCTGTTAATTAATTAATTAATATTAATCATATCTCAAATTATAGCGTTATGCGACTACCGCAGCAACTACTCTTATATTACGACAAGCTGCAAAAAAATATAATGTTCCATTACAAGAATTTTGTGTGAGAGCAGATAGTCCATGTGGTTCTACTATTGGTCCAATGATAAGTGCTAATCTCGGATTACGTACTGTTGGTAAATATCAATTATATATAATTTATTGTTATATTAATACTCTCTTTAATAACTTTAATAAGAAGAGAAAAAATAATAATAATTGTTTATTTATTTTTAGATGTTGGAAATCCTCAATTAAGTATGCACTCTATTCGTGAAATAGCTGGTACAGATGATGTTGGATATGCCATTAAATTATTTCAGGTAAATTAATTTATATATAATTCATATAATATCTCTCTCTATAATATATGTATGTAAGATATTTTTGATATTTAAAAAAATTTATAATTTTATATAATTTTATATAGGGTTTTTTTGAAGAATTTGCTAAAATTGATTCAAATGTTACTGTTGATTGATTGATTATTTGAAATTACCATACAGAAAAAATTTGTATTTTGAAATTTTATTACCTTTTATTAATTTAAATAAATAAATTATCTATTGTTATTATATCAAATATATATATTTTTTATTATAAAATGTTATTCATATTCATGACTTAAAAAAAGTTTTTTCATATAAAATAATAGGTGTTTCTCAGTTTAATTTCTAATTTATTTCTTAAACGATCTCAACTTTCACATCAAAAAAAAAAGGAAATAGATTAGAAATTATATTGTTCCCCCATACAACACAAAAAACAAGAAACACCTATGCACCTTGAAATACTCGCGTACGTGTCGAATTGGCACGTGACATGTTAGCTTGAAGTAAATTAGATTGGTAAATTTATGAGAATGGAATGATATTTAATCAAATAATAATAATAGAAGAATGATAAACAAAGGAAAGACAATAAATTAAAGGTCATATCAATTAATAAGCTAATCAATGAAAGAATCCATTCAAAATTTAACTATCAAAACATGAATTCACTTTGGGAGACAAGACAATTGTAATTATAAAAATCGATTAAAAAAAATGATAGAAATTAAAACATCAAAATTAAAATAAAGAAAAAAAAGAATTATAAATTAGACAATAAAATAAGAATCAAAAATAAACACAAGAAAACTAAAACAAATCAAGAGTGAACTGTATTTGGTCAATACTTAAAATATATATATATATTATCTATACTTAAATAAAAAAAATTATTATAATTAACTAATATAACTAATATAACTAATATTATACTAATCAATGATTTGAAATAGGTTTGTAAATAAAAAATGTTGGAATTTCAATTTCACCTATACAAAATTTAAAAGATCACTGGTCGAATGATCAAAAATCGGCAAATTGTTATATATATTGTGTGACCTTCATACTGTGTAATTATGCCTTGATAATTATATTTGGTTCTAAATAAATATGGCTATTCCTACTAATTATCGATAAGAAAAATATGCCGTTACTTAAACCTTTTATAATATCCGTCCGTAGAATTTTGTGAAACATGCATTTTCACATCATCGTTTACGGAATAATTATTTGATCTGCAATTGTCTAATTCTTGATCGCATGATTTTATAAATATCAGACACCTCGCAACTGATCACTTTTCTTATCCACGCCTCAATATTACGAATCACGTAATTGCTATAATCAATAAGGTAAGTAGTACATATGCGGATAATGGTGGCGTTAAACCACTTGCCACAATAGGAATTGCTTCTATCCCTCCCATCGAAATCTGAGGATGTGATTTATTCAGAGAGGAGATATGGTTTCCCTGTTGTGCAAGGTATGGGATCGTATACTCTAGAGTACTTTGTGCTCCGTGAAGCGTCTCAGTATCGACTTTTGGGAATTCGGGGTGATCTCGTCATCAGTATCGATTTTTTTGTTCTCTTCTATATTTTTTCTACGTACTAGATATTAACTGAGATTATCAGAAATTGATATTTTTTTTTTCGTCACCTCCCTCAATTACAGGTTCCAAGATAGTCTCTGATTTCAGACGCTCCAGCTCACTAACCTTTGAGAACAATTCACTCCTTGTCTGCTCCAATTTAGATTTAAGAGACTAGATTTCTGAATCTTTTTTTTTGATGAATCCTTCTGAACTAAAAATGCACCTTTCCAAGCTGAATCTAACTTATCTTCCAATATCTTAATAATAGCCTGGAGTGAATCTATTTCTATCACTTGAGCATTATATATTCATCGTGGGAAATCTGTGATCGGGTAATCAGGGATGTAAGATTGGTATTGTCTACTTTCAATCGTTGGACCTCATTAATAAGTTGTATAGCATCAGTACGAATTTGTTGAGTATCTGTATTAGCCCAATTCAAATCCCGATCTCACTTCCCTTTTTCTAGAGTTCATGTCTTTCTTTCATCTTGTAATTTCTCGATTTCATTATTATTTTGTGTTAATTCATGGTCCGTCTCTTCTCTTTATAGGGACCATATCTTTCTTTCCCATTATAGAAACACAAGGAGAGCGACACGAAAAATATATAATTTCTTTCATAAGGCTAATCCAAATAATTTTATTAAACAGCAAGAGCGAGATCAACTCAAGAAAGAATTATGCAAAGAAAATGACATTTATCTATTTTATATTTGGTATAATGACAAAGAATCTCAAGAGACTATTTGAAAGAACTTTATAATTTAGGGCTTATATGAATATGCTTTATTGAATTTTGCTTGCATAATATACTACAATTGTCACGCAGATCACTTTTTCCAAGAAAAATTCAAATGTAATTATTTTCGCCCAAATGGATAAGCAGTCATACAAACATAAATATATGAAAAGTTATATAGTTGTAAGGCAGACATGGATATGTTATTTTACAGAAATAAGCCTCTAATCAATCTTCTTTATATTGTCTCCAAAGCACTACATTGACTGCAAGCTGAATTGGAGATGGGGTTCTTTGGTATAAAGAAATTGAGTGGATGAAGTTCACTTTACGAAATCTTTATTATTTTAGTAAATTAATTTCCATACATTAAAGCTATTTCTTAAGTAAAATTAACAAGTAAGTATGTAGTAAAAAATGTGAATTAATTCAACCTTAATTAATATAAAAGTAAAGCAATTTAGAACCCGAGTACTCAATAAGTATAATCTTATAAACAAGAATTTGCCGCTGCCATCACGTCATTTTAATTTTTATGACCCATTGTTCTACATTACTGAGGATAAGGGACTTATAGTTAACTGCCTGAAAGGCTTCGAGATTGTTTCCAATTTTTTTCTTGAGCATTATGTAACTTTGATATTTGAAGGTATATATATCATCTGGCACGATAAAATATATGAACTATTTTGATCAATTCGCTTTGTTTAACAAGGTGTTTTTGAAATACAGTAACTTGAAAGATACAGTTTAGTGTAAAAATTAGATCTACCACACCAAAATTTCTTATAGTTGGCCTATTTACTATCTTCCAGTATTTTCTGAATTTTATCAAAAATATGACCAGAGGCCCACGAGAAGGATTGCTCTCGGTAGAAAGTGTCTGGCCACTGATGAATAAGGTGAATTCAACATACTGGGCATTTATAGAGAAACACTGTATAAACTTGAAATCACTGATTTCTGAAAGGGCTTCTTTTACACATTCTAAAGATCTTTTCTTAATCACATCCCAATTATTGAGAACGAATGGTTGATCCTCGAAATTGGGACTTTCCTGACAAATAATGTATGCTGGTATCTGAAGAACATATCTTGGCACACCACCCAATTCATCACTAAGGTCAAGCATCAAATCTTGTGGTATCACCGGGAATGCACTTAATCGACAAGCTTCCAACTCTTCTATTGACCATAGTGGCATGCAAAATTTATTCATAAGATTTTTAATAAACTCTTTAAATCCTCTGTCTTTGATACGTTTTGATGATGCAGAAACAACTGTTCTTTCTAAGACATCCTTGGGAACTGTATCATCTACTAAGTACCATGTTTTAGAGTTATAGAGTTGCTCCGAAAATTCTTCAAATTTTCCAACAAAGAGATTAGAATCCGTGAAACAGTATAATAAATTGCCGTCGGCTGGCCGAAAAACATCGGTTTTATTGCACAAAAGTCGGATTAATAGATAAATCAGGAAACACGATTTACCAACACCTGACGTGCCAGATATAAGGAACATGGGTCGCAATTCTCATTGGTAACTATGTGATATAGATCCGTATAAGATTCCCGTACATATAGTATATGTTCCTTAATTGCTGCAAGCGGTTTTCCATCAGGGTGCTGGATTAAATTCGCATTAATTGAAGTTGACTCTTCCTGCTCCTCCTCCATGATGTTATCTCGTAAACTTTCCGGGAGTGCTTTCCTGAGACTAAGGGCCACTTCCAATATGTTTGTAAACATTGGATCTGAAAGCGTAAATTAAAGAAGTTGTTAGTTCACAGATTATTAAGTATCCTAGTCTGTAAAAAATTTCGATGGCGAAACTTACTTCCTAATTTTTGTCTCTTAGCAGATCTATCTGGATCGACGTGAATGAAATGAAATAATAAGATAACGAGAAAAACAGCGTAGGTTTGGAAGAGGGGAAAATCACCAATCAGATCGTCACGATCGACCGGAATCTGCATCCACAAGATCAAAGTCATTTTTTTTTTCTGCCTTGATAACTTTCTTTAACTCACCAATAGATTCATCCCTACTAATCTTAACTGAGAAAGCGTGCTTTTTTGCTGGTAAGTTTCCTTGAACAAGACAAAAAAGCGTGATAGACATTGCGACTTGTAGAATAAGAGGTGCGAAAAAAAATTTTTGCGTGGAAGATTAATTAATAATTGATATCTTAACCTATAACACAATTAATTAATAATTGATTAGCGAAAAGTTATGAAATATTAAAATAGATCTAAATATTACTTACTCCCTGAGATAAATTATAATGCAATTAACTAATAATTTATTGGTGAAATTATTATTTCAAATAAATATTAAAGTAATGATTTTAATTTTAAATAATACTCAACCTGTAAAAAATATAATGTGAATAATTAATAATAATTTATTAGCAAAATATATATTCAATTAATAGTTAATTGCTTAATGTCCAACACTGATAATTATTGTCATATTCAAAAGCATCCCATCCTTATATGTTAACAGTTTGATATTGATTTAATACATTTTTGTAATATTATGTACAATCGAAATGAAATTCAAAAAGTCTCAAAATAACACAGGCGAGTTTTAAAAATTTTTATATTTTACATCGCATCATATCATATATCAACAAATAAATAGGAAGAATGTATAATGAAAAAAATTAATATTTATTCAAACGTAAATCTATTTAAATTTTAAAACTATTAAAGTTTTTTGATACAATAAGTCATCATTGCAGAATTCTAAACTTCAATTTTTCCGTGGTGTTGAAATGCGAGAATCAAATTAAAGAGAATATATAAAATTATCCGAGGTTTTTTATTTCTATTTCAGCAGGATTTTTTGTGGTATTCCAAATTCCCTGCATAAATTATGTATATCTTATAACGTGATTGCAGTAAAAGAGAATAAATATTGGTTTAATGAATATCCATATAACGCATGCCAGAAACTTTATCATTTTTCATAATCAAAAATACGCGAAAAACAATATATGCAGAAATGAAATATAACAAATAAAAATTTATATATAAATTTAATTATATGAAAAAAAAAGTGTTTTCCGAGGTAGCTACACATATGTCAAAATTATTGAAACTTTTATTTGGCATAGAAATAGTGCACACTGAATTATTTTCCATGAACGAAAGCATTTAAAGCTTTATTTTTATTCAATGCTCTGGAATGACTTCTTCACATAATACTTTCTTGAGTTGATCTCGCGCTTGTTATAGTTAATAAAAAAGAAATAAATTACAAATTACATTAAATAATATAAATTAATTAATCTCAGAAATTTCTCAATTTTCTCAGTTTAGGTAAGCATCACATGATGCTATTTTAACCAATCATAATTCAAGAAAATATATTCATGTGATTTATAAATATTTTATTTCAAAGATCAATAAGATCAACCAAACAAAATTCTTCCATCCATGTCACAAGCAAGTGTCTCAATTTTTGTAGTAGCATATAATAACTCGGGCAAAAATAAAATTAAAAAAATTTTAACCGATAATTTTGAAAGCTGTGATAAAGATCTATCGAAATTATCGGTTATAATTTTTAAATATTTATGATCAATCATGTGCTATAATGGTTTAAAAAAAATCCATTTTAAGAGGTTCCGCATTGTAGTATTTATTATTTCTAATATTTATTGTTTTATTATTTCAAGAACATATTATTTATATTATTTCTAATATTTATTATTTCTAGTTATTTAATATTTCTAATAATTATTACTTCTAGCACTTAATTAATTTTAGTACTTATTTTTTCTATCTTAGGCGGTTTCCACCTTAAAATTACATTTTGTAATGATACATCTCCTCCCTTTTTCATTGATTCTCTCAATTGTGCAATTGTTCTAGTAAAAGTACTTAATACTCTAGAACATCCGCTAGGACCACTAATAAAATAATTTGAATGTACACAAACTAATTTATCTAAAATTCCTTGTAAACCTGCACCTAAAAATTCCTCATCATGCATTCCGTCTTCTCGAAGTTTTTTTAATCCATCAAGTGATACCCAAGTATTAAAATTTATATTTTCCTTTAATATTTTCATTGCTGATTTATGATATTCTGTAAGATCTCTAAATGTTGACGATTGTGATGAATTAGCTAATAATGGATAATCCGTAGCTAAATATACATTTTTTATATCAGTTACATTAAATAATAATTTTATAGTTTCAACTAAATTTTTTGCACATTGTGGTAATAATTCAGGAATTGCTTGCTCCATTCGCCAATGAATTGCAATATATTTAGGAAGTAATTTTTTTCTAATCTTATATGATTCTTTTATTATATGATCTGCATATGGTATTATTGGCATAACTTTTGGAAATAAAGGTTCACCAATTTTATGCTTAATTAACATAATATCTGAATCGGTATCAAATGATTTTATCAAAAATTGTGAAAATTTTTTTCTAGCTTCCGGGCGCTTTACATCTTTACCACTCATATTTAAATATTGAAAGGTTATCTTTTCTAATGTTTTCTTATCTGTTAAATCTAAACCTTTTACTAGATTAAAACATCCTTGTTCTATAAATGATTGTATATTTGGGTTTACTTCATGATAAAGGATAGATTTTTTATGATTACCATTAAGAAACATTTGATAATGATCAATTGTAAGTTGTAAAGGTATTTTTTCGGCATCCGGTGGAACATTAACAAGATTCCTCTCTTCTACCCAATTAAGAAATTTCGATTGTTCAATAAATTTTACATTGGGAAATTCTTCTTTTAATTTTTTGACATTATAATAAAAATCAAAAGTGAAAGGTTTACAAGCTTCTATACGTGAATGTCCAACATTGGTTAAAACCATAGTACGATTTAGTGCTTCGGAAAGTTGAGTAAAAGAACGGAAATGTAGATTGGCTTTGGTTTCTTGTTCTCCATGTAAATAAACATATAAAAATTTACATATTGGTTTTCCACAATATTTTTGATTTATACGAATAATTTGTTCTTCTATCGAGGAGTTATTTGAATTAATAACTTCTAGTTCTTCTTCTTCTTCTTCTTCTTCTATGATATTATTATTTGTAGTATTGTTTTTGGGATCGTTTGAAATGGGGACTTCCAGTTCTTCATCTTCTATAATAACTTTCGTGGTGGTGTCGTTTGTGGTGGTATCGTTTATGATGCTGTTGTTTGTGATGTTGTTGTCTGTGGTGATGTCGTCTGTGGTGATGTCGTCTGTGGTGATGTCGTCTGTGGTGTTGTTGTTGTCTGTGGTGTTTGTGGAGACATCATTCGTGGTATCGTTAGTAATAGGTACTTCGATGATGTCATATGTAGTAGGGGTTTCGATATAATCATGTGATAGAGATATCTGTGTGTTCTAATTATGAGTTCGTTCATTCAAAATAAGAATATTATATTATTATTATCATTACCGTCATCATTGATGAATAATGAAGGAAAAAATAATTACGAATAATTTAAAATTTTTGCTTACAATAATATACCATAATATTGAAAAAATCCCGAGTAAAATTATAAATCTACTTGGAAATTGGCGTAATTGAAGGATTTGAAATTTCCTCGAGACTGTCATATTTTATAAATAATGTAATGTTAAATGAAAAAGAGAGTATAAAGAAAATGAAGAACCTTTACCGTTTTTAAATTAATAATAAATGAAATTATAACACAAGAATAAAATTTATACCAATGAAAACCGATAACCCGATTTATTTTTTTTTTAATGCGTCAAACGTAAGTCAGCATATTTTATTACCATACCATATTTATTAATGTTTGAAATTCGTTACATATTACCAGAAAAGGTTAAAAGAAAAAAGCGAACTTCTATTGATTTATTTTTTAACCTAAATTTGGGCTTGTTGAATCTTTGTTTGTTCATTTTCTAGTTCTCTTAACAATTTATATCTAGCAGCACAGGAAGGGCAATGACTTATCCCTTCTATCTTTTTGTCAATTAGATAAAAACCACCGCTTTGTGCTCTTAATTTTCTTTGAGCCTTTTCCTGACAAAAATAGCATATGTTGGGGAAAACCTCTTTGATGGTTTCCAACTCCTTGCCTTCTTTAAGTACTTCATACTTATCAAAACAAAACTCACAAGTAGATAAAAGAGTTTGGTTTTCTCGGAGAGGAAAATGAATGCTTTCAATTATTTGATCGCAGAAAAGGCAACGGCGATTAAAAACTTTTTTTAAAGTTGCTAATTTACTTTCAAATTCTTGTTTATTTGCCATAATATTTTATTTTTATAACCGCGCCAGTATTTAATTTCTATTTTGTCTTTCAAAGGAAAATCTTTTAGATTGGTGAGATTAGAAGATAAATTACAACAAAAATGATTATCTAATTACATAAAAGATTGTCGATCTATTTTTATTTTATCCTCTATTTTAGTTAGAGGAAATCAGAGAATCAGCACACCCATTTTTGCCAATTAAAACTTTTTACTGCAATGATAATAAAAAGGATATTGATGTAATAATAAAAAATAATAATAATAAACACTATAAATCTATTTATTCTTTAAATTTTTTACTCAATAATAAAAAAAATATATATAAAATAAAATGTATCAATACAAAAATATAATCATTAAAAAAAAAGAGATATGTGCATATATATAAAATTTCGGTAGACTCTAAATAAAATACATATATTTAAAAATCACGCTTACATCACATACTTATATATATATATATATATATTATTATTAGACAGCAGAAACAATCTATAAATTTTGCAAAAAAAATAAAGAATAAAAAATAAAAAGGTTAAGAATGTTAAAATATTAAAAGTAAAGAATTTATTCTGTAAAATAATTTACCTCATCAGCTTTCTGTAAAGCTTCAATCATTTTCTTACACTCTTTTCGTCTTTGTTGAGTATATTCACTTTCTTTAAGTAATTCATCCAAAACTTCGGCTTTGTAAAGTTCTTGTAACAATTCACGTTGAAGTTCTTCTTTAGCGTGTGATACAAGAGAAAGCATAATTGCTTTGGGAACCATATCAATGACGGTCCGTTTTACAATATTAAAATACGATTGAATAAGTAATTCTGTAAAAGTTAAAAAGAAGAATAATAATAATAATAATTAGCATTAAATTCATTAAATTTTACGGAATATAATTTAATTACTAACTTATCACTTCAGTTTCCGCATATTCTCGTTCAGATAAATTTCCTGTTGCTTTTAATACTTGAGGTGGCTAAGAAATACATTTATTATTAGCTAATATAGCACGATGTATAACTTTATAAATATTTTTAATCTAATATTATTATACCGGTTCCATGACTCCAGGTTTCTTCGATTTTTTAGCCGAAAAGAAACTTCCAAAAAATCCTGTATTGTTTCCTTCATTATTATCAATTGCTGCAGAATTACTAATCAGATTAGTAATACTTGCTCGTGCTGGTTTATCTGATGATGAACTATTTTTCTGTTGATTCTGTGGAGGTGGTGGTGGATTAAGTTTATCATTGACAATACTCATGGCTTTATGTCCATTCAAAAAATCTGGATGTCCTGTATTGATATAACATGATTCCATGCTAAAATAATTATTTTCAGTAAATATTTCAGTAATAAATATTTTTTTATTAATAAATATATTTTTGATAGTAAATTATTTCAGTAAAGTTTTTTGTAAGTATTATTATTATTATCTACCTGACAAGGTCTTGTACAAGTTTATTTGTAGGTACCAAGGACTTTTTGAAAAAAACGACTACTACAGAGTAGAACTTTTCTTTTAATCCTGGGAACCTTTTGAACAACTAAAATATATAAATTGTTAGAAAAATAATAAATTGGATATTTTGGATTAAGATTTCAAAATGTCATAAATGTCATAAAATACTTACTTGTTTTGTTAATAACGTTGTTAGAATACGAACAAGTTCATCATATACTAACGAAACACATTTTAAACTAGGTTCTTCTAAACGTTTAATTTGTTGCTTAACGATCACTTCAAATGCAGTAGTAGGTACAAAAAGAGCTGGAGATGATCCCTATAATATATATATATATATATTTTAATTAGATCTAAAAAAAAAAACAACGTCAATAACGCGGGAAGATATGAAGAAACAACTACCGAAGAATTATATAATATCGTTCGAATATCAACATCTTTCACTTGGTCAAATGGATCTATGGATTTTACACCATGTGAAAATACTTCGTGGAAAACGTAGCTAATACGTGCACCTCCAGATAATTCAAATGTAGAGAGCTCATTCGAACTACCGTCAACAATGGTGCGGAATTCGGTGCAAAATTCCGTGATAATATTTAGAACAATATTGGCATGATTATTACCATCATCTAAAGGATCACCAAGTGATTGCAATTCTGCCTGATATTTTTGAAGAACGACTTGGATTTTAGATTTAATCTCGGGAAGTGTGTTACGAATATGATGCATAAGGATCTAAATATTATTATTATTATTATTGTTATTATTTAAATATTATTAAGTATCGTGAATTATGCATCTTAACTTTTAAAGAATGCTTTACTTTTAAATCAACATATTTTCTGAAAATTATACCATGTTCAACTTCCGTGCAAGAAATGGCGTACCACAATATTGTGCTTTACTCTTGTAAGATGGATGATTTTCAAAGAATTGACGCTCATTCTCGAGAGCTACATTAATTGCCTTTCTATTCTCGATATCCTTTTGTCCACGATTCACCACGGGTACATAACCTGTATACAAAAAATAATAATAAATAAATAAATATAATTAATATATGTACAAATATAACACGCTAAAAAAAAAAAAACTGACTGTATGTTTACCAAGTCTCAAAGGAATGATTCGTCCAGCCAAAATATCTACAACATCTGTTCCTTGATCCCTAAATTGTGATTTTTAAATAGTGAAACATTTATAAATAACGTCAAAATTCGCATTGATTTAAAACCCACAGTTTTTATTTTATTTTTTTTTAGTTTTTTTACTCACATGAGATCAATTTTCGTAAGAACACCAATAGTTCGTGATCCTAAAAATTAACGAAATGTTCAATATTATAATTAATAAAAAAAATTCTATCCATTAATATGGAACCAAAACCTTTATTAATAATAACCTTCCGGATCGACTTCGCGAGCTAATTTTAGCCCGTCAGAATTTGCTAAATCAGTATTGGCAGCCGTTACCGCGAGAATAATTGCGTTTGGTTTAGTAATATATTTTAAAATCATATCTTTAATCTGTTTTTCGATATCCTTTGGTTGATCTCCAACTGGAACCTGAGAAAATATAAATTTTAAATCCATTAATTATTCTTCTGTTTATCTTTACATATCTATCTATTACTTATTTTGTTTTACATATATAATGAATATCTATTAAATAATTATTATATATAGAGATATTATATACCTTTGTGAGACCAGGCAAGTCAACAAGAGTTAAAGTGAGAACATGAGGGGAAAACACTCTTAAGTTGATAGGTGAAGGAGAGATACCTATTCAAAAAAAAAAAGTATATTATTAAATAATTATAAAAAGACAAAAAGACAAAAAGACATGTAGCAGACCTGCATTCTTTCCCGTCTTTGATTCAGTCTCCTTTACAATTTCTTCACGAATCTTATTAAAGTCCGAAAATTTTACACCAGGAATGTGTAAAAATTCTCCCCATTCATCCGGTTCATCATTTAATTCTTTGGTAGGACTTTCCGGTTCTTTCGTTTCTTAATTTACATTAATTATAAGAATAAATTTTCAAATGATATTTTGTTCCAAAAAAAAAAAAAAAAATCACTCACCTTCTTTTACAATTACATCAGCTTTTGCATTTTGGGATGGTCGATTTATAAGCTGCAATACCTAATAAAGATAATTAAATCAATTAGAATTATTAAAATCGTCAATCTTTGCATTCAAAATCATCCAATCATTTATTTGTATCAAATCTAACGCGTTCAATTATAATTAAAGCATTTTCTAAAACCAAAATTCGATCCTAAAAATTCATAAAATACATAAAATAAGAAGGATGAAAATTGACACGAACCAAAGGTCTTCGAGTTACAATGCCCGTTCCTCTTGGCAAAAAGTCACGTCCCACAATATTTTCTAGTACAGAACTTTTACCACTCGATTGAGAACCTATTACTACAATCTGAGGCAAATCAACAGGATTTTGAACTCCGACGGTCGAAAAAGCATCCTGAAGTTTATTAACTAAAAATTAATCAATATTTACAATATTAATGATGGAATCTGTAACCTTATTATTCGTATGCATTCAAAGACGAACCTGTTTTAATTAGTGATGCGTCCATTATTACAAATATAGTTCTATAGAAGAATTAAGCAAAAAAATGACTTTTGTTTCGGAATCTTGCAGCCAATAATATTTTATCACATTCTGCGGCACAATATTCTGATCTTTGATCTTTTGGTTATCGTCACGCCAAATCAGGTAAAATTTGATTTTACGCCTAGCTCGAATTATTTAATTATTTTTTAATTATTTAAAATTTAATTGTTTCATTGTTTGACCTCTAATTTCTTCCTATAATTATATATACATACATATATATATATATATATTTTGAATATAAAGAGTTAGATACAAATTAGATACAATTGAGATTAGAGGAGGTACTTTTGAATTTCTGGGAATTATCTAATTATAGAAATTATAGAAATTATAGTCTTTGAAATTTAGTATATTTTAAAAATTAATTCTTTTGGTTAATGTTGCATTATGTTGAATTCTAAAAATGGCAAAAGAATCCGTGGTAAAAAAAAAAATTTAGTGATACAGAGTTGTCGACTCAAATATTGGGTCGAACAAAAACGTGTGAATAATGAGAAATACCCCGAATGGATTTGAAGGATGTTGTTAGATTTTCAGGATAATTTTATGGGAAATTAAAAAATTAAATTTTTTTTTTTAAAGTTTTTGGTGTCAGGAAAATATCCATTTAACGAATTATAAAATTTAATCGCAATTAATTGATAAAAATTTTGATTTTAAATTTTTTGAATTTTTTTGAATTCTTTATATTTTTTTTATATTTGTTAATTATTTGAGATCATTCCAATGTTGCATTTCATATGTTGCATTTAATTACTAGCTTCCGTTATTTTACTTAAAGAAGTTGAATTCACGTGAAAAAATAATATGTTAACTGAATTTAAATAATGTATTGGATTTCCTTATTTATTTTATAAATTACGTAACATAATATACACGCTTTAAATATTGAGTGAGTGACGACGACAATTAGCATAATCAATTTAAAGTAAAATAAACTTTTATCATATACATTAAAAAAAAAAAAGAAGCATCAGGTTATCTGGAAAACCCTTTTTTTTGTTTTTTTTTTTTTTTTTTTTTTTTTTTTGTTGGCAATCATCATTTAGGGAATCCCATAAACCTAATTTTCACCCTCGAAATAAAAGGGACGGTCAATCCCCACTTTTGAAAATTTTCGTCCTCCCTCTTTCCATCGAATTTCATTGAATTTTGAATCTGTCTTCACAAAAATCCAGCGCAAATTTTATTTTAACAATAAAATTAAACACCATGGAAGGAAATTCTCCACGTATTTACACGAAACTTGACAAGCAAACCAATGCTCAAGGTAACTTGAATTTAATCAAGAAAAAACAATAAAAACAATAATAATAATAAATTTACGATTTTTAACATTTAATACATTTAATACATTTAATAAATTTAATACATTTAATAAATTTAATATGCTTTTCTTTTAACAATTTAGATATAATTAGAACAAATGATTATCCATATACGCCTAGCGAAAACGGGGATCAATATTTCAATAACAATAAGAGATTAAGTCGTTGGCGAATTTCAGAAGCACCTCAAGAAATTTTAAACATGATTGCTTCCTCTACCTCTGTACCACCTACCAAAATTCCTAATATGCCAGTTACCAACATTCAAAATATTCCAACTCCCAACATTCACAGTATGCCAGTTACTCCCAGTTACTTTTCTCAACCATCCAACGAATCTATCGAATCCAACGAATTCACCGTCCCTCTTATCTCCGCCTCTTCAAGCTTTTCATTATCCTCTTCATCAAAATCATCAAAATCATCAAAATCAGATCTATCGTCTAACCGAAAACGACATCGAAAAAACCCATATCCCGTCCGCAGCCCTGACAATGAAGGTAATTCAATGGTTGGCCATATCATGATTTATGAAATGTATCAACAAGATCCCCAACTTCTTCGTAACACTCTCCAAGAGTCTAAGGGAAAGTCACTCAAACCCTTTAAACCAATCAAATCGGCCAATAATAACAACAACAATAACAACAACAATAACAATAACAATAATAATAAAAAGAAACCAATAGCAACGAAAATCGATAAGAAACAACCACCACCTCCATTAATTCCCTTTGAAGAATTAATGACAAAAATTCAAAGTCTCGGTCTACAATTCGATGTTCTTGACGTGATAGATCGACCTAACATTACTTGGAAGGGTTCGGAAATAAATGTTGAATCCTTCCCACATTATGAGGTATTACATAAGGCTGAGGCGAAGGCCTGCGGTATCCTTCGCCTCATGCCAGATGTATACTTAAATGCAAAATTTTTAATTCTTGCTGCGGCCAAAGGGTATAAAGAAAGAAATATCCCATTTAGAAAGGTAGACGCCCAGAAACTTGTAAGAATTGACGTAAATAAGGCCTGCAAATTATGGGAATTTTTCAAGCAGGCGGATTGGATCTAATGGACGAGGGAATCTATAAAAAATTTATTTTGTTAGATTTGAATAATTTTTTTTTTTTTAGATTTTAACATTTTTTTTAGATTTTAGTAATTTTAGTATATCTTTTTTTTCCTGGTATTTTAGATACAATTCAAATTTGTAACAAAAATTAATTTTCTTTTAAATTTGGTTTTTTTTTTTAAAAAAAAAACTTCAAAAAATGTACAGTAAAATTCTTTAGTGCAAGTGGTAATGTACATAGTAATATACATAATAAATAATCAATATAATCTCTTTTATATCAATGTAAATATTATCCTAATATCGAAAAATTCATCGTGCAAGTACTGTTACACTTGATACAAACAAAGAAATAATTTATGAAACAAGTATATATGCTCATGAATGAATGTGCAATAAAATAAATAAAACAAATAAAACATTATAACAAGCCAATTAATCATTGTACAGTGACACGACTATTACACATATAAATTTCTTTTTTTTTAATTTTAAGCGAATGTTTTTAACGTTTTTAAATCAGGTGATCAGGTGCATATATTCATATATTGTAGAAAAAATTTATGTAAATATGTACTCAATGTTACTAATTGTATTATCATTTCTCACTTTGGGGTTTTTCAGTGGGTAAAGAAGGCTCTATGTACCAAAAATTATCAAATTTATATTATTAATTAATCAATTCAAGATTTAATCTGGACAATTTAACTTATGAGATATAAAGAATAACAAAGCAAAGATTATGATAATCTCCAACTTTGAATAATAATAACGTGAACAAAGTATAAGAAAAAAAAAAAAAAAATCATTTTTGATTTCTTTAATAGTCGAATAAAGATAATCTCTTTTTAAGATATGCATTAACCTGAAATGTTAAATGCAATTAAAGGCACGTGAAATGCAATCGAGAACGTTTATGTAAGTCAGTTGTGCAATCTAAGTAAGATCAGATGCGTTATGCAGATCTTGCATTTCTTTATATTTATACTTCATGGAATACTTTAATACTGTTTCTTTACCACTATTATTATTATTACCATTACCATTTACCAGCAATCTAGAGTGAGCTTATTACTTCACTTTTAACAGTTTTACCAGTTTTAAGCTTACTCTAATATAAATAATGTCATTATATTCACCGATTAATACCGAAGAAGAAGAAGAAGAAAGGATTCAACCTTTGAGTAGTGATTCTCAACATGAAAGCGTCACAGATCAATCTCCTCTTCTTGACGATGAATCCGAAGAAATAGAGATTGAAGATGAGGGAGATATGCAACATGGACATGCTAGTTATTCTTCTTGTGCAGTATGTCAACATAATATATATAATAGCCTTTTTAAAAAAATTATTCAATGTTTATGCCAATGTTTATCCTTCAGGTTTTTTCTTTTCATCATGCCTAAGCTAGATTAATCTTTCCAATACAATTCTTGGTACCGGAATGTTAGCAATGGTAAACACAATTTTATCATAATTTTAACTCGATAATTATTATTATTATTGGATTTAATTCAAATAATTTTGTATTTTATTTTTTTTTTTTTAGCCTGCAGCTATAGCTTCGCTTGGTCTTATATTTGGAAGCATGATGATTTTTTATGCAGCTGCTACTTCTGGTTTAGGACTTTACTTTTTATCTCGTGCCGCTACTCATACTAAAGGACGCAATGCATCTTTTTTCGCAATTTCAAAATTAACTTATCCCAAAGCTGCAACATTTTTTGATTTGGCAATTGCCATAAAATGTTTTGGAGTTTCTATCTCTTATCTTATAATTATTGGTCAATTAATGCCTCAAGTAATTGAATCAATATTTGGTAGTGAACAAAATACAATATTTTTAGATCGTCGATTTTGGATAACTTTATCCATGATTATAATTGTACCTTTGTCATTTCTAAAAAGATTGGATTCATTAAGACATACAAGTTTAATCGCTTTGTTCGCAGTAATTTATTTAATGTTTATAGTTATTTATAATTTCTTGGGACCTGATTATAAAGCGCCACCGAAGGATAAATTACATTTATTTAATTTTACAAAAAAATTTTTGATCAATTTGCCAATTTTTGTATTTTCATTTACTTGTCATCAAAATGTAAGTATTTTTTATTATAATTATTACAATTATTTGCAATTCTATAAAATATATATAAAATATTTAAATATATTCATGTCATTATATAATTTCCATTTCCATTCAGATTTTTTCTGTCCATAATGAACTTGAAGACAATAGCCAAGGCAATATCAATGGTGTAATCGTGGGTTCTATTGGTACAACATCGATTATCTATCAAATAATTGGAATATTAGGATATCTTAGTTTTGGAGATGATGTGTCGGCTAATATTATTGCAATGTGTAAGTCAAGCATATTTAATTTTATTTTTAATATTAAAATTCATTTATTTATTAAATTAAATTTCTAATATCAAATATATATATATATATATATATATTTATTTATATTTAATATATTTAGATAAATCAAGTATCATAGTTACAATAGGTCGTGCTGCCATCGTAATTTTAGTACTTTTTTCTTATGCACTTCAAAGCCATCCTGCTCGGGCTTGTTTAGATAAAGTAATCTCATCACGTTCACACACCGTAATTTCACATGAATTTTCACAAACAAAATACATTCTTTTAACATCTGGGATTTTAATAAGCAGTTATATAATAGGAATGCTTGTATCGGAATTAGATCTTGTAAGTTGTTTGTAATTTTCTCATATTTACTATTATTTATTATTATCCTTTCTTTTTCTAAATCTTTTTTTTTTTATAAATATTCAAAAAAAAAGGTACTTTCGTTTGTTGGTGCAACAGGTTCAACTACAGTTTCATTCATTTTACCTGGACTTTTTTATTATAAACTTCATGAAAATTCTCAATGGGATATTAGAAAAATTTTATCCATATTTTTAGTAATTTATGGATTTTCAGTAATGTTTATATGTTTATCATTAAATATTTTACGAGTTTTAACTAGAGGTTAGAGATTTTTTTATAATAAAAGTTTATAAATAATAATAATAAAAATGAATTAATGAATAAAAAAAATTTATTCTATAATATATTGAATGAATTATACGATTACATATATTTAAGATGTATTGCGTTTACTGTTTTCTGTTTCTTTTTTCTTGTCCAAGTTATCAAGATTTATTTTAATTATACAAATGTATGAATAAATAAATAAATAAATAAATAAATATATATAAATATATATATATATATTTCGAATAGTTACCGAACCAAATAAAAACTTTATGCCTCTATATCATCATCCATCATATTGCCCGCTAAAACAACCTTTTCTCCTGGTGCGAATTTTGGAAAGCCAAGGTATGGACATGTAGAACAACGGAATGCATCACCAAGAAAGCACTATTAATTTAAAAGTAATTTAAAAGAAAGATTTTAAAAGAAATTTCCTTAAAATATAAAAAATTATATATGAAAATCCCTATTACATACATTTCCACAAGAAGAAGTTGGAGCAACAGGCTCAGCAGCTTTTTCTTCATTCTCCAATTCTTCTGCAAGACCGCATGAACAATTCTTACAAGCCTTTCTCTTTCCACTAGTTTCACAATCGGGACCTTAAAGAAAGAAAAGAAAGATAAGATGAAGAAAGCAAATATATTTAAAATATCTATAAAAATATTTATAAAAATATGATATATTTCGTTGTTAACTTACGAATTAAAGTGCTTTTATCAGGTTTGACTAAATCCATTTCATCAAGTAATTCATCTTCATCTTCGAATTCATCATCATCTGTAGAAAGTGTCCAAACTGAAGTTTTTTTCTCCCCATTATTAATATCATTACTATGATTATTGATATTATTTGAAACTTTTTTGGCGAAAGGTAAAGCAAGAGATGTTCCTACTTCATATATAGGTTTTTTTGCTGTTAATTCAACTAAATGTAAATTTTCTTTTAAATATAATAATAAATTTTGTTGCTTAATTTTATCATTAATATTCCACTCTTTTTCTATGATTTTTGCCAATATTTCCTCTTCAATTTTGTTAGAACTAAGAATTTCTATGTCTACCAAACCAGCAAGTTTGAGTTCGCGAGTTAAATCTTGCTTGGTTCGAGTAACCGGCCAAGCATCGTCTGAACGTGCTTCAACGAGAACTGGTTCTTTAAGATAAAATACACCTCCTGGCAATAAAGTTGTAGCTATCTTTACAAGTGATTTGTTGGAATGAACAGAACATAAGGGACCAAGGTGGTTTGAATAGACTGAATTATAAGAGGAAATTGGAAGCGAATCTTTTAAAAAAAAATAAAAATAAAGTTAGGAGGAACATTTAATAAATAAAAATATTAAAATTAGAGGCAAGTATTCTTTATGACACACACCTATTTTATTCAAATCTACAATAGCAGGTTCATTAACAGAGGTTTGCCGACAGAAGTGGTCGATTTGAGCAAGATCAGAATTTGATTTAATTAAAAGAACTTTATTGAAACTCATGATTAAAAATGATAAAGTAATTTATTACCAAATATTTTTTTACATCTAAATTGTAATTATATATGTTTGACCGTTTTGTGTCACGCTTTTATTATGTAAAACACTCGACTAAATTATCTGTCACCTGACCCCAAAACCCATTTCTTACCCTGCGAAAACTCTTTCTTCTAATGACAAATATTGTTACATTTATTTTTTATAATTGTGCTAGTAAGGAAGAACTTTAGTTGAGTGTATTTTCTATGTACTTTATGAATTTTACTTAGAAGCAAAGTTTTATGTCAGTCAATTCTTTAAATCATGCACGAAACGAAAGACAGTTTTTCAATAATCAATAATGGACATAGTATACTTTTATTTTTTGTGATATGAAATTCTCAAGTTGCTTCAACTACTTCTGATCTTTCATCCTCTCCTTTATATTTTTCGATTCCAGTATAAATATCAAATAAAATAGTCCATAAATCAGCCCAGAAAAGTAAAAGTGAAATTGGGTTGACTTGATTTTGCAACGCGTAAAAGATAATATAGAAATCAATCCCACCTATAACATAGATTATTGTTATAGCTCCAATTATTGTTCTATGTAAACCACCAAGACAAAATCCCAGTACCAAATTAATAATTATAATTGTAAGACTAAAGCGAATCTCAGATTTGATCCCAATTACCATAGCATAAATGACTATCGATAACCCCACTAAAAAAGGTATTATGATACACCAAAGAATGTTAGAAAAGGCTGTTAATAGGATTGTAAAAATAAGAATTTCAAATAAAATTAAAAAGATAATTGTGACAATGTTAAAACTTCCTGTCGCATATAAGAATAAAGGTGGAAAAATTGTAAAGATTAATGTGAAGAGTGTTGTGAAGATTATACTGGCTACCATTTTTCTTGATTCATCTCTTGAAATTAGCCATGTTATTATAATAGATGCGATTATTGCCCAATCGAAGGCTGATACAACTATTGTTAACTTGCTGAGACCATCTATCACATATGAGAATAAAGGTGGAAAAATTGAGGACAGCAGGACGGCTAAGATCCGAGCGACAATTGTTGTTATTAATTCATCTTTTGTGAATATGTAAATTAGCTTTATTATTATAATAGATACGATTATTGAACCATTGAGAGCTATAAAAACTATCGTGAACTTGGTGAAGCCTTGTGTCATATAAAAGAATAAAGGAGGAAAAATTAACAATGTGAATATATTCAAGGTTAAAGAGATTATAGTTCTAACCTTTTTCAGTTGAGGTATTGGCGTAAACGTAATTAAAAGAATTGCGGAGACAATTATATAAGGAATATATTTATTTATTTCGAAATTAAACATATCAGAGAGTAGTAATCTTGCTGATACGATAGGAAATAAACAAGTCAAGAAGAACAGAAATTTGGAGATTTTTTTTAACATTGTTTCTTTTAATCAATCATAAAACAAGAGAGAAGTTTTCGAAATTCTCTCAAAAAAGAGAATATATTTATTGTGTAAATCCCTTGACCAAAAAATATTAATTAGACAGAGCGATAAAATTTTTGTTGTCAATGAAAAAATTTTAATAAATAGAATAGGCATAAATTTATGATAACTCATGAGCAAAATGTCTAAATAAGGAAACCAAAAATTATTATAAATTTCCTTTTAGATTTGTCGTTTAAAAAAAAAACATACGCCAGTTTAAATATGCCTGGGCGAAACTAACTAAAAAGTTTCTAGTACCCTCAGTAAAATCTAAAAATCCCCCCAAAAAACGAAATCTATTACCATGATACATATATTTGCATTTATAATTGATATTATTTTCATTAACAACACGCTCTTATTTTTTTTTGAGTAAGGAACGTTACACGATATTTATTCTATAAACGATTTTTTCAATTGTCTCTTTTTGTGAGGATTTCGAAAACTTCTCTTTTGTTTTATAACTGATTAAAAGAATGTTAGAAAAAACCTCCAAATTTCTGTTCTTCTTGACTTGTTTATTTCCTATCGTATCAGCAAGATTACCAATTTCTGATATGTTTAATTTCGAAATAAATAAATATATTCCTTATATAATTGTCTCCGTAATTCTCTTAATTACGTTTATACCAATACCTCAACTAAAAAAGGTTAGAACAATAATCTCTTTAACCTTGAATATATTCACATTGCTAATTTTTCCTCCTTTATTCTTTTATATTAAACATGGTTTCATCAAGTTCACAATAGTTTTAATAGCTCTCAATGGTTCAATAATCGCATAATAAAGTTAATTTACATATTCACAAAAGATGAATTAATAACAACAATTGTCGCTCAAATCTTGACCCTTCTCCTATCTTCAATTTTTCCACCTTTATTCTCATATGCAATAGATGGTCTCAGCAAGTTGACAATAGTTGTATCAGCCTTCGATTGGGCAATAATCGCATCTAATATAATAACATGGTTAATTTAAAGAAATGAATCAAGAGAAATGATAACCTACTGTATATATAACCTTCACAGCACTCTTCACATTAATCTTTATAATTTTTCCACCTTTATTCTTATTGTGACAGAAAGTTTCAACAATGTGACAATTATCTTTTTAATTTTATCTGAAATTTTAATTTTTACAACCGCAGTAACAGTCCTTTGTACTATTTTCTTACCAGATTTTAACTTCATTTATTGTGCAATAATACCTCTTTTAGCGGGGGTTTCGATAGCCATTTATGCTTTGGTAATTGGGATCAAGTTTGGATTTCACATTAGTATAATAGTTCTAGTTATTAATTGTGTAATGGGATGTTTCCTTGGTACGAGGTACAATAATCGGATTTATAATAACAAGCAACATTTTAGGTGGGATTGATTTCTATTTTATCTTTTACGCGTTGCAAATTCAAGCCAATCCAATTTCACTTTTACTTTTCTGTGCAGTTTATGGACTACTTTATTTAATATTTATACTGGCATTGATAAGCGAGGCTGAAGCAGAAGGAGCGGAAGCGGAATTTGACCTTGAGAATTACACACAAAAATAAAAGGTACATTATTATGTTATATTATTACGATCAAATAATCAAATATTATGTCTATTGATTATTGAAAAACTATAAGAAATATTAGCCTAACATTAAATTTGTTTCGTGCATGATTACCAAGGTGACGCTTTTCACTGATTTCTGTCTAATCATGCTTTTTTGAGTTTCTGGAACTGTTTAGCTAGTTTCTTTTGTTTTTGCTCCAGTTTCCCTAGTATCCCTAGTAAAAACTAAAAATCCAAAATAAAAAATAAAAACGAAACCTATTACCCATGATACATATATGTATGCTAAATATATGTACATATATATATGATATATCTAGGCTCACTCACATGATCCTTGTCACAACGAGTGTCGCGTATTAATTGTCATCATTATAAAAACACAAACAAAAATGGTTAAATTGACTTTTGATTTTTATATTGCTAAATTGGGATTGACGCTTTTCACTGATTTCTATTCACACAACTAAAGCTGGTTCAAATGATTCTTTTTGAGTTTCTGGAACTGTTTAGTTAGTTGCTTTTATCTTTTCCTTAGTTTACCTAGTATCCTTAGTAAAAACAAAAATCCTCAAAAAAATCGAAACCTATTGCACTATTGCACACTAGTCAAAATTCTAAAGTGACGAATCATTTGCACACATTAAATTTTAAATCATGTGCGCAGGATTTAAAACACCGCAATTACATATAAACCGGCCTTTCGGTTAATTTTATCAAGTCTGAACTAGGGTCAAGAAAATGTCGATACGTTCTAGTATGGAAATCACAGAAAATAAGTATTCAAAATAAAGCAGATATGCAGTTTGAACTTGTATTACCGAAAATTTCAAAAGAAATCTTAATTTCATAAATATATGCTTATTTTATTAAAATTAGTATAAATGGAGTTATTACAATTATATTTTCATTAATAACACCTCTATCTGATTGTATTTTTTTTAAGCAAGTAATGTTGCACGATATTTATTCTTCACTATAAAAGAATTTTCAATTGTCTCTTTTTGTGAGGATTTCTCTTTTGTTTTATAATTGATTAAAAGAAAAAATGTTAGAAAAAATCTCCAAATTTCTGTTCTTCTTGACTTATTTATTCCCTATCGTATCAGCAAGATTACCAATTTCTGATATGTTTAATTATGAAAAAAAGAAATATATTCCTTATATAATTGTCTCCGTAATTCTCTTAATTGCGTTTACGCCAATATCTCAATTACGAAAGGTTAGAGCAATAATCGCTTTAGCCTTGAATATATTCACATTGATAATTTTTCCACCTCTATTCTTTTATACGACACAAGGCTTCAGCAAGTTGACAATAGTTGTGTTAGCCTTAATTTTGGCAATAACTGCATCTATTTTAATATCTATTATATTAAGATTGTTAATTTCAGATGAATCAAAAAAAAAGATAGCCAGTATAACCTTCGCAGTACTTTTCACATTAATCATTGCAATTTTTCCACCTTTATTCTTATATGCGACAGAAAGTTTTAACAATGTGACAATTACCTTTTTAATTTTATTTGAAATTTTTATTTTTACAACTGCATTAGCAGTCCTTTCTACTTCATCATGTATATTTAAATTTGTAGTGATGTCTTTTTTAATGGGGTCTTTAATGGCCATAATCATTTATGCTATAGTACTTTGGATCAAGTTTTTGGTCAATTCCGGGTTTCACATTAGTATAATAGTTCTAGTTATTAATTGTGTAGTAGGATGTTTCCTTGGTTTTTTACAAGGTACGATAATCGGATTTATAATAACAAGCAACATTTTAGGTGGGATTAATTTCTATTTTGTCTTTTATGCGTTGCAAATTCAAGTCAATCCAATTTCACTTTTACTTTTCTGGGCAGTTTTATGGACTATTTTATTTAATATTTATACTGGCATTGAAAATTATGGGGGCGGGGCTGAAGAAGGGGCAGAAGCGGAATTTGATCTTGAGAACTACATGCAGAAATAAAAATTACATTATTGTGTTATATTATTACGATTAAATAATCAAATATTATGTCTATTGATTATTGAAAAACTATAAGAAATATTAGCCTAACATTAAATTTCGTTTCGTTACCCCATACTTAATCCTACAATAACCTCTAATGCCCGTTTTACACTGCTACAGAATTAATCTTCAATTTCCAGGGTAGACTTTTTTTGAGACTGATGTTCTATTCCATCTCACTCGTGCAGTGAATGCGATTTTTATCAAGATGATTTTAGTTAGAAATTGTTAGAAATTGTATCTGCGTACAAAGAATACAATTATTTTAATTAACGTGTCTACTCAAAGCATAATTAACACAGAAAACTATATTAAATAAATTTGTGCTTTGGATAGATGCCAAGTGAAATGTTATTTCGATACTCAGACCTTGCATTCAAATGATTTATATAAAATAAAGTAAAAATACTGGCAATCAAATGAATCACTTTCTTTATTATCTTTTTCGGAAAGACTCAATACCTATGTCTTGTCTCTTCAGAGCAAACCTCACCCTCAAGCATATCTTCTGAAGAAGCCCCATGAGGGATGCCCTATCAATGAGAGAAATATGTGCACCATGTGCACCATATACTATTGGGTATGTCTCTCCTCATTAGCTAGAATCTGAGTTATCTCACTCTGCCCGAATAATAGATAGTCAGATTATTCTCTCTCTGTAAAAAATGGTGAGTCCTGTTCACAGGTTCTTCTTATTAAAATTAAAAAATTTTTTTATAAACAAGTTTTTTTTGCCTCTTTGCCATTTATTTTCGCTTTTATTTTGTAACATATTACTTTATATACAATAATTTCTGAAAACACACTTGTGAAACTATATAAATTTTCAAATACGATAAATAATTCTTTAAATATTTCGATCATAAACTGTGAACGAGATGTTTTGTTTTCTTAATGAGTGCGAACCGGGATCCTTCGAACAAAAAATAATGATTATCTTAAAAGCCTGAATGCAAGCAGAACAAAGATGCTATTGATAAATATAAAAATTTGTAGCTGTAAAATAGTGCTGTGACGGGTTATTTTTGTTCTGTCTCGCGTATAGTATCCTTAAAAATCTCTATCAGAGATATGGAAATTTCGGAACTATGGTCACGTTTGGGAATGTTAAATTGTAAAAATGCGATCTATTCTAGTAATCCGATTGACAGATATACGCGATTTTTCAAATCATTAAAAAAACGCGTCACTTCCCATTTTATAAAAAACTGTAGGTTCCCTGATTTTTACATATACAGTACATCAACTAATACGCCATGTCTACTTCTTCTACCTCTGAACATGCTAAATATAATAATAACACCCAGAAGCACACATTGGTCGCAATTAACTTATTTTGTACTTGAATAAGCATAAAAAAATAGTTTCGCGGGTTTTTAGCTATTATCGATGTCATACTAAGCTGACTCGGACCGGTTGGATCTTGATAACTCATGGGCTACTTGTTTTTTAAAGTAATTTTGATGCTCTGAAAGATATGATACTTTTTTTTTATTTTGCAAAGCAAGGGTAACTCTTAATCGAGTTGAGGAGCTCTAGTTTTGACTCCCAATTAAGGCACCCTAACTTTGCCACTGTGTCTGAAGGCTATATACCTTCTTTTATTACTAAATAAAAAAGTTTGCGCACATTACTAAGAATCTTCTTTTTTACAACAGGTTAACAAAGAACGTTCGCAACGTGTGAAAGATTTAGAATCCTATTGGAGATATGTGATTAAGGAATGTGAACTGGTGAATAAGTTTGCACGATTCCCACCTTCTCGCATGTATGCTTGAAGCCAGAGAAAATTAAACTGAATTTTTTTTTTTTGCTGATCGTGATGGAAATCTGATCATGAAAGAATGAGTGGGCAAGGAATTAAATCAAAAATTTAATAATGCTTAATAGAGACGAGATATTTTTAAGTATGAAGCTGAGAAGGAACGTCTCCTCCAGGTTGTTTCTGATCTTGATGCAAAAACTGCAACATCAACGAGCCGAACTAGCCTAAAATATAAAATTTTTTTCCTTAATCAGAAACAAATATCATTATATTTCCTTTGTTTACTTCTTATGATCTTGTTTGTGAATAAAAATGATTAAATGAAAGGGACTTTTTCTATTGTACAAAAGATGACGATTCTGAAATACAATTAGAGTTTGATTTGAAGGGAAATTGTATATTCACACTGATTTCTTATACTTCCAAGTTCAATCACTGACTGGATAACAGATAGAATATTTTTTTTTACTATCGTTTTAATAAACAGTCAAAAACAGGTTTAAAAAAAAATTATTATCTGATTAAAGTTTTAATTCTCGAAGATATCTATATATTGATCTCGTGCTTGTTATATATATTTATTTATTTATATTTATAAAGTGGAGAATAAAATTAATATTATTTTGTGTAACTTTGGGAGGATATTTATTATACTTTCGTCGAAACTTCCTTCACCTGAATCTCAATCAATCTTCACAACATATCTTTAAAACTAAACTTTGAACAAAATATACAAGTTCTTTCGAAAACAATGGGTAGAACAGGAATTAACAAAAATAAAATTCAACCAACGAATTCAAGTAATTCTACATTACATTAATACATATTTATAGAATATTTTTTTTTCTAAAAAAAAAAATTTTATGTTTTTTTTTTTTTCCAGTCAATAATGTATCAGCATATCCAATATCCTCACGCTTTAGAACAAATCTAACAGGAAAATATCATCATATCTTTAAACCTGAGAGACACTTTCTTAAAAAGGATAATATGAATTTTAATAAAGATCAAGAATCTAACGATGATCAAGCTCGAATTCATAACAAAAAGTACCAAAAAATAACCATGAAATTTTTAATAACATTTTGTATATAAAAATAATTCATTTTCATTTTCATTTTCATTTCTATGAAATCTTTAAAGCAACGATATTATGGTTTCTCTTGCAGGTGAGTACACTGATTTTTGCATATTAGTCATCACGTGCTGTTTACTTAATAATCTTCAACAATTTTACATGAATTGAATATGAATAGCAATTCTAAAAAAACGCGAAAATCAAACTTCCAAATCAGTTGACAGGGAATTCGAAATAAGCAGTAGTACGATAATTAGTACCCTTTCATCTTACATCGGTAAAGATGATGATATTTCGTAAGTGCGAATACTAAATATATTGTCTATATATATCAATTAATATTTAATATTCAATATTACTTTTTGATCTTTTTGAAGAAATAAAATTGGTTCAGAGTATAAACACAAAATGGATGAACATGCTGAAGATAGACTTAATAATTTAAGAAAACTTCAATTGGGATTTGAAAAATATCAAGTAAAATTTTTTATCTAAAACCTATCATTATTTACAATCGTAATGGAATATTTACTTATATATATATATATATTCACATGATAAAAATTGATAAGTTAGTAAAGACCAATTTACTTGAAGAACTTGATAAAAATTATTCATACATTTTACGAGTACAAAGGGATTTTGAGAAAGACTTAAAGCATATGCGTGAGTATTATTCTTTTATATATAATTATGATAATAATGAAAATAATAAAAATAATAATAAGTAATAATAATAGAAACTAGACATCAAACTGAAATAACAAATTTATACGAGGAAATTGAAAAAAATTCGCAACATCTCTGCAAATGTATGGAGAATGCCGCAAAGGTATTTATAATTTAATATCTAATCAGTCTAATTAATCTAATCAAATCTGATAATCTAAAAAATCTGATTAATCAGGAGACTCGTAGAAGACCACTAATTTCTAAGCAACTAAATTCAGTTTTCCAATTTAATTAAAACTTACGTCATCAAATTCACGTGTAAAGAAAATCCCTTCGCTTGACGCCGAAATCTACTAAATCTACTCAATCTACTGCTGTTGTGTACAAACCACTGTACAATTTACATTCACCTAAAGATCGACATTGATTATTTGTTATAAATGAAGGATACAAATTAGTTCCCAATTTATATTTGATAATCTTTCATAATTGACGTATATGAAAATAACTGGAATTTATTAACGTGACTACTACACTATTTAATGGTAATCCAGTTTTGTGAACCGTGTTCGAAAAATTTATTTCTTTCTTATTATTTCTTTCTTATTATTTCTTTCTTATTATTTCTTTTAAAAAACAAAAATGTCTGCCTTCATTTCTTCTACGTGTACGGGATCTAGTAACCAAGTGTTACCTCTTACAAATCAAGTATTTCAGGATGCTGGTACATGGAATGTATTAGGTGTAAAGCAACAAAGTAATAGAAGAGATAAAAACTCTTTTCGTTCTATTTCAAATTTCGAGAAGGCATGGCAAGAGAATGAAACTGATAGTTTTGATAATTGGAATCAATTTGTTCAACAACAAAATGAAATTAGAAATGAATGGTATACATTTGAACAAGTGAAAGAAGAGGAAGAAGAATTTCGGCAAGAATGGAGTGACGAAAGATTTACTGAAATGTATATTAAACAAAATGGCATGGACCAGTTGAATAATGATAAAAATTCTTTTTCTCAAGAATTTTTAGAAAGTACAACAAATTATAATTCATCTTTTCAACAATTTTCAATTCAAGAATATTCCACATTTACGACAAATACGACAAATACAACATATATTACTCAACACAATGATTTACTTCAAGCTCAACTTTATCTCATTGATCATCTTCTATTTAAAGTAATATCATATTCATTATTATCAACCTGTAGACCTTCACCAAAAGCCGAATGGGATTGGACTAAACTATTTTCTCCATCGAGATGGTGCGAAACAGAAGTTGGTGAAAAAGATAAAATATTACAAGATGAATACCTAAAGAATATGGCGTTAGGGAGATTACAAATATTATTTGGACATCTTGATGTTAAACCTGATAATAAAACAAATGTTAAAGAAAATAAAACAAATTGGGAATGGGAATGGGAACTTCATGGGTCATAATGTACATATATATGTGTGTGTGTGTTAAATATACGTTAAAATATAGCTTTTATGATGATTCTTTGTATTCTAATAGAAATGAAAAAAAAAAATAATAATAATAGATATAAGAAATATTTTAGATTATCAAAAGATCTAATATTAATTATATTCACCTGTTAATTAGCTTAAAATTTCTGTAATAATTCAATTAATTTCAATTAATTTCTCATTAATATCTTGATTTTTCTTGATTATTTCTCGATTATTTCTCGATTTTTTTTTGATTATTTTTCATATTTTCCCAGGTAATATCAGTCAATATTCCACTTAACACCATGAGACCTACCCATTTATTGGTTCTAAATTTTCTATTACAATCAGCTGCATCATTAAGATTAACTGATTGTAATTGCCACGCGAGATGAGATCCTGTACCTAAAATAGAAATTAAATAGAATGGCCAATCTTGACCATTCATATATCCTGATATTGTAAGAAGAGATAGCATTGATCCCGAAAAAAATGTTAAATATTGTTTTGTTTTATCCCCAAATAAGAGTGCAGTTGATTTTACACCAATCACACTATCAAAATCCTTATCCTGTAAATAATAAATTTAATTTAAATTAGAATTTTTATAAAAATCTTCAAAAAAATTTATGAATATCTTACTTGATGAGCGTAAATAGTGTCATATATCAAAGTCCAACATACTCCGGCACAATATAACGGAAAAGTGACTGACCAATCACTATTTCCAATCATTGCTGGCCATCCCAATAAAGCACCCCAATTAATTGCAAGACCTGTTGAATGATTTTTTATTCTTTATCAATATAAGAAGAAATATAAAAAATATAAAAAATATATATGAAAAATAAGGAATCTAAAAAATATATTTATTACCGAGATAAAGTTGTGGCCAAAATGTCACACGTTTCATGAATGGATATATGATTACGATACTTAAAGATGTTGCACCAAGGAAAATACTAGAAACAAATAATTCAAATTTTGTAATTTTTGTCAATAAATTTAAATTATTTAAATTTTTAAAATAAATGAAAATATACCTATAATAATTTAATTGAGTTAAAATTGTTAATCCAGCTGATAATTGTAATCCTAAAAATGTCAACGCTTGAAAAGGAGTAATTACTTCCGAAGCGAGAGGTCTATTCTGAGTACGTTCTACTAATTTATCAATTTTTTTATCCCACATATCATTAATCGTACATCCAGCTCCCCTCATAATGAAAGCTCCAACTCCAAATAATGTCAACATATAAATTGTTTGAGTAATAGGTAAATGTGCTTGATATGTTGCCATCGTAATACTCCAGGCTACCACAGTAAATTTTTATATTTCATCAATTAAAAAAAAACAAAGGTAAATAAATAAGTTTTCTTGACGTACTGCAAGGCAAATATAAAAGCCATGTCCCTATAGGCTTATCTAAACGTGCGAGAAGTGCATATGGTAAAAGCTTTGGTGGAAGATACTTTTCAAGCCAAGAAGAATGTTTTATTATTGATTCTTTGTACTTTTTGTTTAATGATAAATTAGATTCTTTATGGTTTTTGTCTATTGATGAACTATATCGTACTGACTGGGAAATATTAATATTTTGAATATTTTGAAAACATTTTTTTGAAGATAACACGGGAAAACGTGCAAAATATAAATTATATGAATTATAAAAATAATGTGGATAATTTAATTTTCTTTTATTATTATTGAAATAACTAAATAATTTAATTTGGTCATTTCTCAAATTGCAAAAACTCGAAAACAACATTTTTTCACTTCACGATGACTAAAAAAAATCATACAGTTGAAAAATCGTCCACATTATCCACATTGTCACATGATACATGCTTGAATTAGCTTAATTTATTACAAAGAATTATATAGTAATTTTTGTTCAGTAAAAATCAAAACTTTTAGGATCGATCGTTATTTGAGGTTTGTATGGTTTTCGTAGAAGGCTTCGATGTCGTTTTAAAAAATGATTTAAAAAAGTCAAAAAAAAGTCAAAAAAAATAACAGAGAAAAAAAACTTGAAAAAATATTTAAAAATATACAAAATAGGAAAAATAGGAAAAATAGGAAAAATAGGATCTATAAAAAAAAATAAGCCAGCGACATCAAGCAAAAAAAAAAATACTTGTCTTTATAACATTTGGTATGTTTTAATGGGTTTGGGTCTTTTAACACTTTGCCTTTTTGCCATCCTGTTTTTTTTTTATTTCGCCCTACGTTCGCCACGAATGCTTCAACTTCAAGTCATGAGCAAACATCGATGAAGACCAGCAAGCAACTTGTTTTGGTCATATCGCTCTTTGTTCATGGCATTCTTTTTGATTCCTTAAAAATTCTCTCGAGAAATCAAATAATGTGAAATAATATCTAAATCGAAAACCTATATTATATGGGATATTTGATTGGAAGATATCTCCACTTTAATATTTCGAAAATAAAATATCATCCATTATGGCTGAAGAAAATCAAGCTGCCATTACTTCTATTGTTGCCGTTCCAGCCATGGAAGAAACAGCTCATGAACATCAAGAAGAGGGAGAAGATGCCGAAGCGGTAATTATCGTATAGATTTTAGTATTTTGATTTACATATATTATATATATTATGAGATAGTACGTTTCACACCATCTCTTTGGTAAAGGAGCTTGAGGCAATGAAACAGAGGGTAAAAGAAATGGAAGAAGAAGCTGCAAAACTTCGAGAGATGCAAGCCCAAGTAGAAAAAGAAATGAATTTGACTTCAGAAGGTAATTTTATTAGTTGAGAGACTAAGTAATAATGATCAGTAATGGAATATTTCTAATTACATTTTCATATACAGAGGATAAAGAAGCTATTGATGCACGATCCATTTATGTTGGTAATGTAAGTAATTTTAATAATTTTCAGTAATTTCAATAATTTTCAGTAATTTCAATAATTTTCAGTAATTTCAAGTTATGAATTACTCTAAACTTTTTATATATATATCTTCTCTCTCTAAAGGTTGATTACGCTGCTACTCCAGAGGATTTACAAAACCATTTTCAATCTTGTGGTACAATAAATCGAGTAACAATTCTCTGCGACAAGTATAGTGGGCATCCTAAGGGGTAATGAATAATAATAAAAAAAAGATTTGGATATTTTTTATATACAATAAATTTTGTAAACAATGAACTTAATGAAAATATTTATGTTTTGTAGTTACGCTTATGTGGAATTTGCGGATTCTTCTTTAGTAACCAATGCTATGCTATTAGATAATACAGTATTGCGTGGACGTACAATTAAGGTAAGAAAATTTGTGTTTTGTTTTGTTTCGTTGTATAATGAAATATTTATTATGAATTATTATTTTTATTAACAATTCTTATTGTTTTTACTATTATTTTATGAAAATTTTTCAAGGTTACCGCAAAACGTACTAATATTCCCGGATTTGCTAGAGGAAGAGGAGTGAGAGGGGGCCGTGCTAGTTGGCGAGGTGGATTTTATGGTCATGGTGCATATTTTGGTCCAACTTTCCGAGGTGGACGAGCAAGGCAAATATATTTAATACATTTAATAATACATTTATTTTCATTTATTTCATTTATCATGCATTTTATTTATATTTATATTAAATTTTGTGCTTATACAGAGGACGGCGTGCTGCCTCATACGCTCCTTATTAACGAAATTCTTCGATCTAAAATCAATCGTGTAATATTATTTTTTGAGAATCTCCCTTCCTGACTATTACAACTATTGCCAATAATAATGAATAAAAGTTCTTTGTAGCTTGAATTACCTTTTTACACTCATATTTTTTTTATCTCATTATTAGTCTTTTTTTTTTTTTTATAATTGGACATTTCTATTTTTTAAAAAATTTTTTTTTCTATAATTTTTATTTTTGAAAGTATATTCTAATATTTTGTTATTATTTTAGAATATTTTGAATATTTTTTTCTTAAATATTTAAATGTTTTTAAACCAATATTTTTTCTATTTTCATTTATTTTTTCTATTTTCATTTTAACATAGAATTGATATTAATTGATATTATTTAGTATTTACGTTTACAAGTATATCAATTAATAAATAAATAAAAATAATAAAACTAACAAATTAATTTAATTAACATGTCATAAAAGATCTACATAATTTTGATATATACAATGACCTGTAATTTAATTGGTGAATATCGCGTAACGTTTAATTGTTTTTCACGTTGTAATTGTTTAATTTAGCGATCTATAACTTTTTAGGTTAATCTCACCAAGAGGAATTGATTTCATATCGATTAAAAATAAAAAAAAAAGAATAATTCTACAATAATAATTTTTATATTGATAGATTCTTCTCATTGAATGATGATATTTTTATTTATACGGAGCAATATTGACCAAAATATAATGATTAATAAAAAGTTTTTATTATAAAATATGTCAAATAATGTATAGATATATAGATAAAAAAATTCCACCCGAAAAAGAAACTCTTTGGTGAAAAAGGAAATATCTTTGTCGTGACACATTTTCTCCTTGTATTATGTAATCCCAATTTTGCATGTAAAAAAAAGCAATCCCTGGAAAAACACTGGGTATTAAATAAATAAGCAATCACAAATCAAAGAATCGCTATGCCATGGAAAGTGGAGAACTTGTAAAAAGACTTTCCTTATTAGAAGACACTAAGAATTCATTTCTAGCAAGTATTCAACACGCAAAATTAAACGGTTGGATTAACGACGACGACTCAACAGGCGACGACAATATTGAAGTTGGTGAAAAACTAACTCCGGTTGACATGGTCAATGCTGAAGAAAAAATAATCGAACGACAAAGTCTTTCGACTTTAGAGTTTCGAATTCATCATTTAGAAAAATCAATTTTCGGACCTGACTCGGTTTCCTATGAAGCATTAGCTTATGAAAAGTTGAAAGAGCAAGTAACTTTACTTAAACGAGTTGATGAAATTAAGAAAGAATTTAATTCAATCCTTCGTGATGAAACTGATGGATTGAAATCGTATCTCGAGATTTGTAAATATTTTTTTCCTTTATTTTATTCAAAGAAGTTATTTACAAATTTAAGTAAATAATTTATTGATATTTATTATTATTATTATTTTCATAGACGACCAGGTGTCAGACCTCGTGTCCCCTTTTAAAGATTCCGCACTTTCACTAGAAAGAGCTATACTTACACCTGAATCTAAAGCAGAAATTATTTCTTCTTCTTCAGAAGAATTGGAAAAGGTGGCCGAAAGTTTGAAACAAATTGATGAATTGCAAGGAATAATTGACTCGACAGAATTCAAAGGTTGATTTAAATAATTGAATAAATTCAATAAATTCATTGTTATTATTCAAGTTATTTAAGTTATTATTTTTTTTTTCTTTTAATACGATTGATATAAAAAATAGGTCTTGATAAACTTCTTCCTCAAGTTACACCCATTGAAATTAAACATATTGATCAAGTTGCAAAAACCAATGAAGTTTCTGCTCGAGTAACAAATTTATTAGAGAGATATAATGGAATTGTATCCTTTTATTTTGTGGAATTTTTTATATGAATTTGTTGTCCTGATTCTTATTTACGTTTTATTGTCCTTGATTCTTAATTTCCTCTATTTACGTTGTGATTTAGATCAACACACTCTCAGAAATTTTTATTTCTTGGGATCACATTCTCACAGCTTTGGAATCTAATATATCTGCATTAGAACGTGCAAAAGAAAGAGGTTAAAAGATTCCTCGCTTTTTTTTCTTTTTTTTTCGTAAATCTGATTTTTTAAAGAAATTTCATGAATGATTACTCATTCATTGAATTAATTGACTTATCACTTTTAAAGAATTACCATCTGGAAATTAATTTATTAATTTAATTTAATTGTGGTTGGTTAATTAATTTGTATATTGGATTATTTAATATTTACAGATTTGATTTATTTATTATTTTTATATTCTTATTTCTTATGCGAAATATTGTTTACATATATCTTTACACATTTTTTATTATTCTACTATTTTAATGCCTTTAATGCCTTCGTGCATTGTATTAGTAATATATATATCTTTTTAGAAATTTGCAAAAATGAATTAATAAAAATTTTATAATAAAGCAAGCACGAATAAAAAAAAAATTACTTCTAAAAAGGAAATTATTGACTTTCCTAGTGGTAACAAATAACAGAGATGATTCATACAATCATTATTAAGAATTACTTGTGAAACTCTACTAATTTAATCAAATTCGCGTCATTTGGATGTCTCTGTGCAATTCCAGCGCGAATTAACGTTCCAACATAAGGTTTCCATACTCGATCAATGTCGACTCGAATATAAGGAGCATCAGAAAATGCTCGATTCATTAAATCCTTTATTATACATAATTCCAATGAAGTTTGAGTTCCTTATATGAATAAAATCTAATAGACACACACAAGTTTTTTATCATTACTTACTTCTAATATCGTTTTTAGAGACGAAGTTCTTTGTTCGTTATTATCATCTACCATCTTTGATTTCAAATTAATTAATAAAATTCACTTATTCATTAACCATATATAAAGATATGTTTTACGTACTGTTTTATTCTCAAAATTATGCTCAATAAATTTAAATAATTCCTCATTTAATTCATCAAATATTTCTTGAACTTTTTGGAATTTTTCATGTAAATTTCTAAATTTATGAATATAAGAATATAAATTAAATTTTATTGAATTGGAAATTATTGATATATCGAAAATATATAATATAAATTTTCATACTCAAATCTGGGATCATGTGAAATATGTTCATTAGAAAGTTCAAGTTTTTCTGATAAAGTTTTATTAATAATATCGAATTCATTCAATATTTCTTTTTCTCTGTTAATAATAAAGGATTACTTTTATATTATTGCCATGAAAGTATTCTATATAAATTTTATATATCGAATATGATTTCTTATAATATTCACAAAAAAAATTTCACAAACCGTGCGATTTGTTCTTTCATATCTTGAATCTCCTGATTTAATTGTGGCAATGCTTTTTTATATTGCTCCACCGTTTCAGAAATATGATCTTTTACTGAAATTTCATTAAGCACGCGATTTCTTGTTTCCACAGTCTGTCGCTCTAAAAAAAACCAAGAAAAATTATCGAAAACGCGTAAAAAATCAGTAGAAAATTTAGAAATAATTGAGAATTTACTTCTTTTTTGTTCTTCGATTTCTTGATCCAATAATCGTTCTTCTGCTATCAATGATAAAATTTTCTAAATTCCGAAATAATTAGAATGAGATATTACTGAATTATGTAAATTTTGTGAAGAATAAATATATATATTATCAAAATGAATTTTTTTTTTTCATGCCTTTTCATCTTCCTCTATTTCTGGTTTTTGTTGTTGGAAATATTCCTTTAGGGAATTTAACTTTTTTTTTTATTTTTTAATATAAATTTAAAATTATAATAATTTTATTAAATGAACATTTGGTTTACAAGTTGATTTTTTTGAGAATATTATGTTAAAATATAAAATATTTCAATTTTATTTTTTTTTTTTATTTTTTACTTTATTAATTTTTTCATTTTCTTGTTCACATTGAAGTTGTAATGTTTGTAAAATTTTAGAATAATCAGTTTCATTAACATCACAGCATATTTCTTGCAAATATCTTTTTGAATTTCGTTCTAACGGGTTAAGATTATTTAGTAAATCTGAAAGAGAAAGTTCTTCTGAATTCATTACATTCATTATTGTTTTTCGTATAATGACGCGTTGTATAAATTTTTTTGGGGTTGATATCACCATAATATTTTATTTCGTGTGACGGAAAGATTTTTTCCAATTGGCTTATAATTTTTACTTAAATAACCTTTTTTTCTTTTCCACTTATCATTTTAAACCTCGAAGTAACGATATTAAATCATAATAATTATCTTTTTCCATTTCGCTTCGCGAAAAATTGAAAATCAGTTTTCTTGTGGATAATAATATTTAATTAAGATTTTGTCAATATTTGTTTGTTTGTTTTTTCTTTAACTTTTTCCCATACCTTTGACATAAGCATCATGCGTAACACGAGTGCCCGTGAGCATACTGTGTTAGTGCAATGAGATACGAAGAGTGACACTGATATCTTGCAGTATAACGAATCCCGAGCATATCGGTACAATCACCCGACTTTCTTTTGACAGATTTAAAGAGTCTTGGCTGACAGAATTAGTTTGCTGCAAGGTATCTTTGTTGCGTGAATTTATGCCTTCATGAGTGCCAAGGTATTTTCTGTTCTGCACTGTCAGTATCGAGTGCCAGGCGGGAGTCGGAAATTGAATATATATAATTTCCTGTCTCATCGCTGCCTCTGCATTTGCCAGTGACAAAGTGTTATGCAAATTTCCCTGGACCGGAATTGTTGGAGTTGTCGTTGCCAAGTATTTCAAGATTTGAACAAACTGAAAAAGGGCAAGTCAAGATTATTTCAAAAAAAAAAGATTTGATTCTTTATTTTTATTTACAATAAATTTTTATCCATTATTTAAAGAAATACATGTATTAAATACTTAGTTTATAAAAATAATAAAAAACATATTAATATTCAGAAAAGTTGCGTATGTAATGCTTTATAGTTTAGATTTAGTTTTTTCTGAATCAAACAGAATTTCACAAATATGTTTCCTTTGAATCTTTCCAGTAGCCGTTTTTGGAATTGCTTCAATAAAATAAAATTTTTTGGGAATTTTAAATTTCGATAATTTCTTTTCACAAAATGATTTAAGATCTTTTTCAGTTATATTTTGTTGTAGTTGTTGTTGTTTTAATACAATTGCTGCATGAACTTCTTGACCATAAATCTTATCCGGAACTGCAAAAGATACAGCCTCCGAAATGATAGGATGTGATAATAGAACTGAATCAATTTCTAATGGAGAAATTTTTTCACCTCCTCGATTTATAAGTTCTTTAATACGACCAGTTAAAAATAAATAACCTTCATTATCAAATTTACCCTGATCCCCAGTTCTAAACCAACCATCACTAGTGAATGATGAAGCATTAGCAGAAGGATTATTAAGATAACCCAAAGTAACATTTTCTCCTTTAATGCATACTTCCCCTTCTTTCGTGGGTTTACCATTTTCATCGAGAATGGTAATTTGAACACCTTGAGGAATTCCTACTGACCCAGGTTTATGTTTTAAAGGTGGTAAAGGATTAGAAGTCATTTGATGAGAAGCTTCTGTCATAGCATAAGCTTCAAGAACAGGAACATGGAATATTTGTTCAAGTTTAAATAAAGTGCTAGGAGCAAGTGAAGAAGAACATGAACGAATAAACCTAAGTTTTGGTACACCTTGAGAAGGAAAGGGATGAAGTAAAAGGATTTGATGGATAGTTGGTACTAAGAAGTTTAATTATTATAATAGTTAGTCTTTTTATTATTATTATTATTATTATTATTTTTAGTTTCAAGTATAAAAATTTCTTACCAGCAGTGTACCAAGTACAATTATAATCTAAAAAATCATTCCAAAATTTTTTTGCAGAAAATTTTTCAGGAATAACAACAATTCCTCCAGAAAGTAATGTTGAAAGAGTTCCACCAATTAATCCATGAACATGAAACAAAGGCATTACTAATAAAGTACAATCATTAGAATTTAATTGATATGTTTTTATTATATTCTTCATGGTTGTAGTAATATTTTTGTGTGTAAGTGGAACACCTGAATTTTTCAAAATTTTTTTCATTAAAAAATATTTTTATTATTAATAATATTTTATTATTAAAAATAACTCTAATAAAATTCTAAAAAATTGTTAACCTTTAGGTCTTCCGGTAGTTCCTGATGTATGTAACAAAAGAGCAACATCATTTGGATTCACTTTTTGTTCTTCAATCATTTCCCTTTGAATATCGATTTTATTATTATTATTATTATTATTATCATCACTTGGAATTTCTAATTTTATTTCCTTGCGTAAATGATCCCATTTAATTTCTATAATTACCATATTAAATTTTTTGGATGCTTTAATAGCTGCTTTGTTTTGTTGTGACCAACCACTTGGTACAACGACTACTTTACTTTTTGAATCATCAAAATAAAATTTAAATTCATTCTCTGTATAATTAGGATTTAAAGGTGCCGCAATATTACGTAACAAAGTAGTAGCTAGAAATGAAATAATGAATTCTAAAGAATTAGGTAAAATAATGCTTATAACATCTTGAACTTGTAAATCACATAAATCAATTATTCGTCTTTGAAATAATCGAATTTGATCAAATAATTCAAGATAAGAAAGTATTGTTCCATCTTCAGGAATAATTATGGCTTTAGATGAAAAGTTTTGTGAAGAAAAAATTGAAGATAGAGTTGACATGATCGATCAAAATTAGGAAAATCACATGAAAAATCTTATTTTTATAATAATAAAATAAAATATTTTGTTAATAAATTTCATATTATTAAAAAATTATGTGGGGTAAAGAATGTTCGAATTTGTTTTTACGAAATTTGCGAGGAAACAGATATTTGTATAATGCCGCTAATTCAACGATAAAGGTAACCTCTTAGATAATACATTCGAAAACTAATAGTCATTGATTTAGTTAAATGTTTAAATTTCTTATCAGCCGAATTACAATAATTACAATAATTACAATGACGAACAAATTATAAGACTTAAAGGTTGGTATAATTTATTTATTTATCAAATAGCAAAGCAAACGTTTTTTTTTTTTTTTTACAATTATTATATTTTATTATTATTTTATTATTATTATATTAGCTGTCAATCCTTTGCAAAAACAAATAGAAGCTTTTTATTATGATTTCAAAACAAATACGCCTTTAGGGATAAAAGAATTAGATCGACAAGTTTTTGGTACAGCTATAAGAACTGATATAATGCAAAGGGTTGTAGTTTGGCAACGTGATGCTTTACGACAAGGAACTCATAAAACTAAAAATCGAGCCGAAGTAAGTGGGACTGGTAGGAAATATGCACCTCAAAAGGGTAGAGGTCGAGCAAGAGTTGGTAGTCACCGTGCACCTCATTGGAGGGGAGGTGAGTTTATAAGAAATTTCAATATTATTGAATAACTGCGGGTTATTGTGAATAAATTTCACATAATTAGAAATTTATAAAATTTATAAAATTTATAAAATCTAAAAAATTCAAATTAATGCTTAAAGGTGGTGTCGCTCATGGTCCTAGACCTCGATCACATGCCACAGAAATTCCACGTCAAGTCCAACTTTTAGGACTTCGATCCGCGCTCTCTACGAAATATTCACAAAATCAACTGCTACTTGTTGAAAATTTTAATTTAGAAACACCCAAAACAAAACATTTGTTGGAAATTTTAGACAGAAATTCATGGGATCCTTTGGCTAAAGAAAGAGTTCAAGGTCATTCAATATTATTTTTGGGTAAAGAGCATATGAAAAATTTAGATTTTGCTTGTAGAAATTTACAGAGAGTTCACGCTCTAACTTCAGAAGAAATTTATGAGGGTGGAGATGTTTATAATATCATGGGACATGAAATATTAATGATGGATTTGGAAGCCATTGAAGTAATGGAACAATTATTAAAATATAAATAATGATTATTAAAATTTATTCAAAGTATTAAATGTAAATACGACTTATTATTTAATTTCGCTAGTTTGTTTAACTAATAATAAATAAAGAAAAATATATCAATCCAATTATAATGATTCAAATGATCAAAGAATGTTAACAAAATCATTCCCATTACGTAGTGTATAAATTATTTTCATGAATATACTTGATTACCGAATTAGGAAGTAAGTATTTTACAGACATTCCACGTTTAATGAATAAGCTATAGAAGGTAAGAACAATAGTCAAAGATTAATATTTTCGTCATGAAGTGACAAAAAAAAAACTTCTTTTTGAACATACCGAACTTTGGTTGAACTTATATCATTATATATAAGTTGTTTAATCACATAGACATTTTTCTAAATAAAGTAAAAATATTTTTATTATTATTAGCAAAATGAAAAGGAAAAAAAAATTTTTGATTTAAAATATATTTAAAAATGTACCCTATGCTGATAAAGTATATCATGAGACAGTAGAAATCCAAAAACGTCTGCACCAGTTCTTTCCACTATAAGGACACCGTAATCGCCTAAAATGTGATGAAGCTAAAGTACAAAATGTAAACAAAATGTAGAAAAAATTACGAACGATTACAGGTGAAGAATATATTTAATGTATAGTTGGGTCTCTCTATAATCACACATTAAATTTGGTGATATAGCGATTTTTTTACATAGCTTTAATATTAATTGGTTCTCACAAAAAGTGTGATTATATACAGATTGTGATTATAAAAAGTGTGATTATAGAGAGACTTGACTGTATTTGATAAATGATTCTTACGTCATCATCCAACCAAAGCCTTGGAATTTTGAACGATTCGATTAAATCCCCACCAGCTAAAAGTATAACCTTAATCTTTCGTTTTTTGCCTTTAAATTAAAAATGATGAAATAAATAAATCAATCAATAAAGAGAGAGGGAGAGAGAGGAAAAGAGAAAGAGAGAAAATATGAAATTTACCATCAGAAGTCATAACACCTCCACGATTATCGTTCAATTCTTTGTTAAAATGATCCATGACTATAGCAGTTCTGGTGTATTCTTCTTTTAAACTTTCCCAAGCATCGACCATTAACCATTGAGAAGTTCTCTCCACCGCAAGTTCACACATTCGAACCCTATGATGAGAAGGTGCAAGTCCTTCCTTGGTATAATCATCGGATACCGGAGAATAATAACCACCCATGATTTCAAAATTTGTATCTAATATATAATCCTTAGCCATTTCTATAAAATTTTAAACATTTTAATAAAAAAAAAAAAGTTTTCTTCACAAAATCACTACAAAAAAAAACAAAAAAAAAAATACAAAATTACCAAATATACGTAAATGTAAGTATGTTATTGGCGAAAAGGAACCACATGCGACAATAACTACGGGTTCTTTTTTATCATCTGCGGATTTTGATTGAGGCGTTCATTATTCAAAAAAATAGAATTTTGATGTTTTAATTCTTGACCATTTCAATTTTCACGTAATTCCTGTTATGAAAAAGAAAACGTCAAACGAACAAAACGAAGAGAATTGATATTAAGTTCTAAAAAACCATCGCGACTATTATTTGTGAAAAAATAGGTTTCGACATTTTCACGCGTTTTGGAACTTTGGAAATGGCCATAACTAAATTTATTAAATTTTATTACGCGTACAAAAAAACCATTCACAATTAGATATATTTAAAAAAAAAAAAATTCTTACCCTCAAGACGAGTTTTAAGCTTATGTACGGGAAAAAAGTAATCTTCCATTTTTGAAGGTTGTAGTTTAACAATAGGATCGTCCAACTCTTCTAATTCGGTGGTAGTTGGGGATGGTAATACATCTTCTTCCAAAGTTTTAGGAGGATGTTCCATAATGAAATTATTTGAATTTCACGGAGAACAATTTAAACAAATTATTCCTTTTTGATAATGATTGGTTATTTATTTAATTATATTATATATATTAAGATTTTTTTGATCAGATGTTTAATTCAATTTATCTGACTATGACGAAAAATGTCATCTATTACTAAAACTACTGCTGCCACTGAGACTTTTAAGAAAATTAGATCTCATGATAAACACAGCACTAGTTATATTTCACGTTCTTTTATTGCGGGCGGTGTGGCAGGGAGTTTGGTACGGTTTTTATGAAAGCTACGCTTTCTTTTGATATTGGTTAATTTGGCTGAACGACTTACTTTAGGCCAAAACCGTGATCGCACCTCTTGACAGGGTTAAAATATTGTTTCAAACGAGTAGTCCACAATTTCAACAATATGCAGGTAGAATATACTTTTGTCAGAGTTATGCAGCATTAACAATTTTGGTGTGTAAAAAAAAAAAAAAAAAAAAAAAAAAAAAATTGACAAATGTTTTAGAAGGGTTTTTTTTTCAAACAATTTTTATCTTTTTCTTTAAGAAATTTATATAATTCTTTCTTTTTATTAGGATCATGGGCTGGTTTGGTTCAAGCTACTCAAAAAATTTATAATGATAATGGACCTAGAGGTTTATTTCAAGGTCATTCCGCTACTCTGATTAGAATTTTTCCATATGCTGCAATTAAATTTGTTGCATATGAACAAATTCGTCATGTAAGAACAATCAAAATATTATAATTTTAAAAATTATTTTAAAAAAATCATTTTAAAAAAAAATATCGTAATTTTAAGATGAATACTTTTTTTTTAACAGATATTAATGCCGACGAGGCAAGACACGACATCATTTAAAGTTTTGGCATCTGGCTCGTTAGCTGGTAATTATTATAATTATTACAATTATTACAATTATCATTATTATTATTATTACGAATATAAGATTATCTTGTTATTTTTCTTAAAATTGTTTGAAAATTCTTAACATTTGACAATTCATATTCAAAGGAATTACTTCAGTACTTTGTACTTATCCCCTTGAACTTATACGAGTTAGACTTGCTTTTGAAGTTGGTAAAGATTCACCTGTTGGATTAAGGTCGATATGTCAAAAAATATATCACGAAAGTGCAGCATCATTACGTTATGAATATTTTCATTTTCCATTAATGAATTTTTATCGAGGATTATTTCCAACTATTATGGGTATGATTCCTTACGCTGGAGTATCATTTTGGACTCATCATATCCTTACGGAATTTTGTAGAAATTCATTATTTGAACATACTACCAAACCTTCGTTAGTTATTGGTAAATTGGATAGTAGTGGACAAGAAATGAGACCACCATTGAAAGCACGGATTGAATTAATAGTAGGTGGATTGGCAGGTGCAATTGCACAGACAACATCTTATCCATTCGAAGTGATTCGACGTAGAATGCAAGTTTATGGAGCATATGATCCTTCAAAATTTGTTGGTATTTGGCAAACAGCAAAAACAATTTGGAATACGAATGGGTTTAAAGGATTTTATGTGGGATTAACCATTGGATATATAAAAGTTATACCTATGGTGGCAGTTTCTTTTACAGTTTATAATAGGATGAAATTATTATTAAACATTGAATGAATTCCATTTCGAAGGACTTTTTTTAATCGATTAATTTAATACCTTCATAAATAGTATATTAATATTTTTATAATGATAATTTATTTAATATAAATATATTAATAATATTATTAAATTTTATATAATTTATATAATTATAATTTATAATTATTGAATATATATAATTAGACTTTTACATAATGTAATCTTATAATCTCATTGTAATTATAAAAATACAAAAAAAAAATGAATCAAATTTTATATATATTTATTTATAAAAATACAATATGTCACATATTTAATTTGTTATAAGAAATCAATCACATTTTCGTTAGGTTACTCCGTTTTTTAAAAAAATCAGGTTTCCTCTTTTTTCCTTTTGAACAAAGTTACCAATTCCTCATAAAGTGTCCAACCAATTGCAGCTTGCATTACTTTTCTGCCTAAACGAAGGCTTAACCCATCAAAAAAACCCCAAAATCCTTCATCCTAATTAACGATCATAAAGATTACAGGGTGATAGATGTTATTAAAAAAAAAAAAAAAAGTATAAAAAATGTTAAAATTTTAAAATGTTACTTACACGTAATACTTTAAGTGCACCACGAAAGAAATTTGGATATTCACGAGGTTTTAATTGTATGCGTGTTTTTAACTTATCAAATGGGTGTGTCACGGTAGTAGCAGAAAATCCAGCAATCATTGCTAATTCAAAAGAAACAAAAAAAAAAAAATCAATTAAAACGACGCTATAGTTAAGATACATATCGCGTATTACTTCATCTCAATTTTTAATGAATAATTTACCAGAAGTCATATGTACAATTGGTGCAGAAATTGAAGTTCTGTCTAATGAAATTATAAAGTAATTTTAGGGTAATTGAAGCAAAAAAAAATATATATATATATATTTTTTTCATATAAAAATTTAAAAATTTAAAAATTTACCAGAAATTAATAACTTGAAACGCTCATAAAAAAGTAAATATGTTCCAGCATAAGGTGCATCTCTTATGACAGTTGCTCCATATCCATAATATAATCCTAATATAAATGAAATTTTATTATTATTTTCATCTTTTGTCTTTACAAAAAATAATGATATAAGAAATAACATTTTTTTTTATACCTTTTATTCCTTCACATTTAACAATTGTAGTTAAAGCATTCCAAATACTCTTATAATTATAAAGATTACTCTATCAAGTTATTAAAAAGCGATTAAAAGGGGATTAAAAGGGAATTAAAACGGAATTAAAAAGGAGGGTTAAAAAAAATCAATAGACATATTGAGTAATTTAGATAATTTACCTCATATCTAACTTTGACAACAGTGATCGGCATCATAATAAATCCAACTGATCCTCTGGCTATTGCACCAGCTACCAAATTTTCCTTATTTGATAAAATTGGTAAAGATGAACCAGGGGATATTAACGTTGTTTGATGTCGTCTCGAAAAGAAAGAACGAATTTCGGATAATGTGAAAAAATATAATGAAGTACCCGGAACGTTACTATAATTATTTTTTTTTATACCAAATATAATATAATCAATGTATCAAATATAATGTTAATATATCTTTTAGTGAACTAAAGTGAAAAATGGAATGAATAAAATTGTAAATTACCGTAGAATTGTTGGAATTGTTCCTCGCCATAATCCAAATATCGTTTCTTTACCAATGACTTCTTTTGTAATTCCAATAATAGTGCTACATATATATATATATATAATACAGTGGCTACTTTTCATTCACCTTCCAGAATATATTTCTCTAAGAAATAATACTGCAAGATTTGACAAGAATTTGATTTTTTCTTTCTTTTGTTTAATTGCATTACATTGGGTAGAATATCTACCTATTAGCTGGAGATATTTTTGATCCCTCCAATAACTTTAATTGATATCTTTGTTGCTGTAAGCGCGTCTTAATAAGATCAAACGGTTGTAATATAATGCATGAAGCCAAACCTGACATCGCCCCCGATGTAAGGTGTGTTAAAGCATCCGATTTAACCATTTGTTCTCAAAGATCTAACGATAAAAAATTATTTATTGGATTTTCAAAAAAAGCCGGCAAATTTTTCGGGACCAATTTTTATTCGTAATTTTGAATAATAATAATAATAATAATAATAATAATAATTGTAATAATAATAATAATAATAATAATAATTGTAATAATAATAATAATTGTAGTAATAATAATATATGTAATAAAAAATATACCTTCTTTAAAACCATGAATAATGTTCGTTTTTTCGTTTATTTTTTTTTTATTTAAAAGAATTTCGAAAGAAAATGCGATGCGATAAAATGTGAAAATGTGTACATATTCAGAATTTTGGTTTGTTATATAACAATCAATGACTTATGCAAATGGAAAAAAAAAATATTACAAGAAATGCGGAAACCATCATTTTGTA